>JAEQBH010007533.1:0-83419 GCA_016808115.1 Tetrastigma voinierianum | reverse complement strand
CTTGTCTTTATATTTCGCTGCCTTGTATTTCAGCTCGGATTTTGCCCCTATCCGTTCCTCGCTTGTCGGGTCCCTTTCTCGGTGTCTTCTTTCATTCCAAGCCCGCAGATCCCCGTCCCGTCGTGTTTTTCTCGACAATACCGACGAGGCCCTGTGGGTTTTGTCACCGATTTCGCTTTCAAGCATGTCACGGTCCAAGCATTCTTCCTCTTGCATAGATTTGCCATGATCTTCCGCTGATGCTTGGCCCCCGGCAGCTGGGGCGCTTCCAATATTGACAACGTTGGCCTCAACTCCATTCGAGGCGCCTCCTTCCCTTAGGTGCGGAAAGGAAGATGCAACTGGACAACATCCTGTGTGGGTTCTGACCATCTCCTGACCGCAGCCCGACATTCACAAGGTGGGCCCCAAGAAGGTTGGCCCTTTATATGAGTCTACTGTTGAACGACACCGGGCCTCTTCCCCGGTGTTCGTATATGGTCTCCCGCCGATTTGACTCGTTAATGCTACCTCCGCACGGAATGGTATGTTTTTTTGAGGCGATTTGATAATCCGCCTCCATCGCACCTCATCAAACGTCTCAAAGATTTCATATCCATTCTTCCTAACCGGCCCCCAATGGTCAGCATTTTAGTGGGTTTGGCCGGGTCTTTAGAGACAGGGACTCGGGCGCCTTAATGTGGCTTCTGCTCTGATCTTTTTAATCCACTCCGCCACGAGGGTTTATTTATTTCCTGTACGTCCCGAGCCCCTTTCGTAAGATTTCTGATCTTCCTTCTTCTCATAGGACATGGAAATTCGGGACATTTCTTTGTCGGGCCGTTCCAACTGGGAGTACAACTCTCAGATAGGGAAGACACCCTAGGCGCACTAACGTGGAGCGCCCGATAACCTCGTGAGTATCATCCTTACCTTCGTCTCCGATTCATCTATACTTACCGGATACTCCCGACTTTAGGTCCTCTTATATTTTCGATGCTCGTCTCTGAGCTTCTTAGCGCACGAAGATACCAATGTCGCGCCTCCGTGATCGAATGCTCCGCTCGTTCCTACGCAGAGCCACATGGCCTGATGTCTCAGCTCATCCGGTACGGTCCGCCAACTCTTCATTTTTGTGGCCTCGCCTTCTACTATGGGAGCTCCTTCTCTCAGCCCGTCGCACGCTCCTACCCGAGGAGATCTTAGCTCATCCGGGAAGCGGATATCTCGAAAACCCCTGAGTGCAAAGAGGAGGAGAACATTCCCCCAAGAGGGATCACCCGCCCCGCAACAAAGTTCGCAGGATTAGAAATACTCGACCTCATCCAAAGGCCCGAGCCATCCCTCGTCCCCGCGGGCCGAGATTCCCCGTTCTTCGTTCGCTCCCCTCCTCCGAGCCCATCGCAGGTGGGAATCCATAAGCGCGAGAAGGACCAAATTACAAGGCTGGCCTATAACCCGTATGGAATACTCCTTCGTACCGCCAAGTCATCTCCGGGAAGGTGTCCGAAATGAGGAGAAAGAAAGTGAACTGAGATACATCGACGGTCAAAGATTCTCTCGCTATCTAATGTCGAATCCTACAGCCGCTTCATCCATCCTTATTGATTCCTGATATTGAGAAATCAAAGGAGTTGCCTAGCTGATGAGGCTTCGCTTGTCTTTTCAGGATTTGCTTGTGCTTATAATTGTGTTAACCTCCGTCTCGGCTCAGGCCGAGTTCTAACTCAGGTGTGTGTCTCAGTCGCCACTATTTGAAGGGCTTGGCCGAAAAAGCCAAACTGAATGAGAAACATGTAAGGATTGCCCGAATTTATAAGGCGAAAGTGACTACTTTGACTTCTGAGCGGGACGAGCTGCAAGGACGAGCGCATCAGTTGATCGAAGAAATAGAGCGATTTAAGTCTGAACTTAGGCATGCTTCACTCCGCCGTGCTCTGCAGAATGCAGAGAACGAGGTCCGAGCGCTTTGACGAACGAGGGCGAGCTCGGAGGTTCGGAGGAACCTGTGCTGCACTCTAAAATGACGGTCGATCGAGAGTGGAAGTCAAGTTCACTGCAGATGAGCTCCAACAGCTAGGGGAGGGAACTCACATCTCGAGGTGAGCGACCATCTCAATGGAGCTACACATCGTGGCTTGAGCGCAAGGAAAAACAACTCGAAATTGTCACGCGAGGTTTCGTGAGGGCAAGGTGTCGCTGAGGCCGCCATCGTGAGTCTTCCGGGCCGCACGACAGACTTCGGGCCGAGCTAAGACGTAATGGTTTGCGAGCAGATCACCGTTGTAAGTCGTACCGGTTGCTCGTAGGGATTTAGGTCATCAACAATCAAGGTAGATCAAGCAAACGCCCGGGCTCTCATGGCTCGCTTTTCAACATGGTCGGTCGCATACCTGCATCTACCAATTTCGACCCTCCCTAGCGCACGAGGAGGCTGAGGGGTCCTCTGATATGAATTATTCCTGTGAGCCCGCTACCCCTACTAAGATTTCACTCTTCATCGTCCGACGTTCGAACTTTATATTCAGCTTATGTTTTCTTAATTATGAACCTCTCCCCTTTTATCTAAACAGCCCCATACCAGGTAGCCTCTTCAACAAGTGCTTATTTTTGAAATTTATGTTCCGCCGAGCTTACCTTCATTCTTCTTTCTGAAATAGATAACCCGAGTTATCGATCCTAGTAATTTGAACTACCTCGCTGAAAATCCCTCGCGGTACTTCCACTGCTTATCCGTGTTTGGTTTCCCATTATAGGTTGGTGGAGCTTGCCTAATGCGAGTGAGGGCTCGCCGTGTCGACCGATGGCAGCTGCCGACGCGACCAGCACGGAGTCCGCCGTCCTGGCGCGATCCGGGCCGTGCGGGAACATCGGGAGCCTGGGTCCGCCATGCTAAGTGGGGAGGTCTGCCCGTTGATGTACGCAGAAAGGCTCGTCCCCCGAGAACATAGGGAGCTCAGCCCGCTCGGGCTGAAGGGAGAGCTCGACAAATGGGGGAGGAGCCCGTCCGTTGGAATGCAAAGGAAGGGCCTCGTCCCTGACAAATGCAGGAGCCTCATTCTGGTCGTGCTGGGCGGGAGAGCTCACACGGTGAGGAGCCCGTTTGTTAAGGTACGCTGAAGGGCTCGTCCCCCAACAAGTGGGAGCTCGCCCGCCCGTGCTGAAGGGAGAGCTCGCCAAGGTGAGCTCGTGCAGGGAGGAGCCCGCCTCGCTCGCATGCAGGAGGGCCTGGCCCTGATAAATAGCTGGAGCTCGCTCGCCCGTGGCCGCGGAGAGCTCACGACGGCGGAGGAGCCCGCCTTCGCTTCAAGCGTTGAGAAGGGCCTGGGCTCGATGAATGTGCGGAGCTCGGTCTCGTCGTGCTGAAGGGAGAGCCTGGCCAAGGTGAGCCAGAAGTGAGGAGCCCGCCTGCTTGTGGTACAAAGGATTCGCCCCGATAATCAGGAGCTCGCTCGTCAGGCGGCCGGGCGGAGAGCTCGGGCTGGTCAGGAGGAGCCTGCCTATTGAAGTACGTAGAAGGGCTCGCTCTGATAAATAAGTGGGAGCCTGCCTCGCCCAGGTCAAGGGAGAGCTCACACGAGGGAGGAGCCTGCCTGGCAAGTACGGAAAGGTACTCGCCCGATGAATGCAGGAGCTCGCCCGCCCGTGTCAAGGGAGAGCTCAAGGTGAGTTTCGTGGAGTGGAGCCCCCGTCTGCTCGGGAGGCGTATGAGGGCTCGCCCCGATAAATATGGGAGCTCGCTCGCGTTGCTGAAGCGGAGAGCTCAAGCCGATGAGGAGGAGCCCGCCTGAAGTGCCGTAGAAGGGCCTGCCTGATAGTCAGCCCGGGAGCTCGTCTCGTCTCGTGTGCCGTGAGAGCCTCACAAGGTGAGTCAGAAGTGGCGAGCCCGTCCCGCTTCGGGCACGCAGGAGGGCTCGCCCCGATAAATACTGGAGCTCAGCTCCGTCATATTGGGCAGCCTCAATACGTAAGGGCGAAACGCCCATTCAAGTAATGGCAGAAGGACCTGCCTTGACGACAGCGCCCGTCCCTCGCCCGTGCTGGGGGCTGGGAGCCTCAAGGTGAGTCAGAGCGGAGCCCGCCGTTCTCGGGAGTACGCAGGAGGGCTCGCCCCGATAAATACGGAGCTCGTCACTCGCGGCTGGAAGGGAGAGCCTGCCGACGTGGTGTAGAGCCTGGCCTGGCAAGCAGCGTAGAAGGGCCTGGCCTGATAAATGCTGGAGCCGTATGCCTCGTCGGCGGGAGAGCTCGCCAAGGTGAGCCGGTAGGGAGGAGCCCGTCTGCTTCAAGTACGCAGGAGGCTCGCCCCGAGCACAAGTGGGAGCTCGCCTGGGCCTGCGGCCAAGGGAGAGCCTGCCGATGCAGGGAGGAGCCCGCCCTTCGTACGTAGAAGGGCCTGCCTTGATGAATAAAGGGAGCTTCGCCTCCGCTCGTAGGTCAAGCGGAGAGCCCGGGCTACAGGAGTTGCAGGGAGGAGCCCGTCTGTTTGGAAGTACAGGAGGGCTCAGCCCCGATAAATAGTGGAGCTCGCTCACAGGCCGGGCGGGGAGCTCACACGATGAGGAGCCCGCTACCAAGTACGTAGAAGGGCTCGCCTTGATGAATAAAGGGAGCCCGCCTCGCCCGTGTTGAAGGGAGAGCTCACAAGGTGAGTTGGGAGCGGTGACGCCTGCTTGGAGTACTGTGCAGGAGGGCCTGGCCCCGATCGCTGGAGCTCGTCTCCGCCCGTGGCCGGGCTGAGAGAGCTCGCCACGAGGAGGAGCCCTACAGCGGCGTGAGAAGCGGCCTGCCTTGATAAATAGTGTGGCTCGTCTCGCTCTCGTGCTTCGAGGAGAGCCTGCAGGTGAGTCAGTAGGAGAGCTCACTCAGCCAAGCATGCAGGAGGGCTCAGCCCCGATGCTAGTCAAGTGGGAGCTCGTCACCAGTCAAGGGAGAGCTCAAGCCGATGTGCGAGGGAGTGGTTTCGTCCGTTCAAGTACGTAGAAGGGGCTCGCTCTCATGCACAAAGGAGCTCGCCTCGCCCGTGGCCGGGCGAGAGCTCACAAGGTGAGCTGCAGTGGTGAGCCCGCTCAAGCAGTCTGCAGGGAGGGCCTGGGTCCCGACACAAGTGGGAGCCTGGTCGTCTCGTGCTGAAGGGAGAGCTCAAGATGCAGGAGTGGAGGAGCCCATCTGGGCTTGAAGTACGTAGAAGGGCTCGTCTCATGAACAGCGGGAGCCTGGGCCCGTCTCGTGACAAGGGAGAGCTCAAGCCAAGGTGAGTCTCAGTGAGAGCCCGCCTGCTTCGAGAGGCGCAGGAGGCTCGCCCCGATAAATGAGAGCTCGCCTGTCTCGTGTGCCAAGGGAGAGTTTCGCTGGGCGAGGGAGGAGCTCCGTCATTGGCACATGTAGAAGCGCTCTGCCTCGAGCACAGCTGAGCTCGTCGCTCTCGTGCTGGTGGGAGAGCTCACAAGGTGAGCTGCAGGGAGGAGCCCGCCTCGCTTAAAGTGTGCAGGAGGGCTCGCCCCGATAACAGTAGGAGCTCGCTCGCCTTCAGGCTGGGCGGGAGAGCTGGGTTGATGAGGTGAGGAGCCTGGCCCGTTCAAGTACAGCGGCTCGTCTCAAGGAATAAAGGGAGCCTGGGCCCGCCCGTGGCCGGGCGGAGCCTCAAGGTGAGCCGTGCAGGAGCCCGCCGTTTAGAAGTGTCAGGAGTGGCTCTACCGATAAATACTGAGCTCGCTCCGTCTGTGCCAAGGGAGAGCTCGCCGACGAGGGAGGAGCCCGTCCGTCAAGTACGTAGAAGAGCCTTGGCTCGATGAATAAAGGAGCCCGGGTCCCGTCCGTGTCAAGGGAGCATAACGAGGCTCATGGCGCGGCCTCTGTGGCTCCACCGAAAATGGGTCGGATCCGACTCCATTTAGGCAAATGGGTCTGCGGTTGAGTGGATCACCCTGGGCCGCAGCGAAACGGCTCATGGAGAGGTGGTCTCTGCATGCTCCAGCGTAAATGGGCTGGATCTCGACCTCGCTTAGGCAACAAGGCTCCCGTGGTCAGAGTAGGATCACCGTCGTAGCGAGCAATCCGGGCTCACGGCGGGCCTCAGCGCGGCGTTCCGTGCCCGAAATGATTCGATCTCGACTCATGAGCGCCGCGGGCCTCGTGGCCGGTGCAGATCACCCGCCGTGAGTGAGCAACGAGGCCTACGGGCGCTGCGGCTCTCGGGTGGCTGCCCAAACTAAATGGGCCGATTCGACTCGCTTAGGCAACAGGCCCTCGTGTCGGCAGATCACCTCGCCGAGTGAGCAATCTGGCTCATGGCGCTATGGCCCGCGGCTGCCTGCCGAAATGGGCCGATCCGACTCAAGGCTTAGCGGGGCCGTGGCCTGTGGCCGAGCGGATCACCTCGCCAAAGTGAGCGCTTGACAGAGTCTGGCCCATGTGCACCGATAGGAGGAGCTCAAGCCACCGCGAACTGGGCCGGGCGCAGCTCACACCAGAACCGGGTGGGGCAGAGCCCGCCCATGCGAGCTATCGGGCCGGGTTCCTCGTGGGAGAGACGCTCGTATGAAGAGGCGCCTTTATGAGAGCCAAGCCGTGTCCCCGCCGGCTATTGAAAAGTGCGAACCGCGAACGCCGATCCGATGGGGAATTTGGAACGGTCACTGTGCCTCCTGGGATGTTTTTCTATAAATAGGGTTCTGCTTCTGCACATTACGCTTTCAAGGTTTCGCTCTCCATACTCGGGCGATGAAGTTTGTAGAAGATGGATGCTTGATGTTCAGCCGCCCCTCGTCAAGTTCTTCCTCGCTTCCGACCGGGGCTTCTTGAATTTCTCCATGTGGGAGTTATGTTTTTCCCTAGTTCCCCTTTTATGGGAGTTATATCCCTAGCTCTAGCTAGGGAATGAGTCCTAAGGGTAGGGTCAAGCCCCTTACCCTCACTCCTTGCTCCTCTTTCTTTCTCCCTCTCTCCCCGCTTATACCTCTCCCCTCTTTCTTTCTTTTCTTCTTTCCGTCCAGCCTTCATCCGCTCTTCTCTCTTCTTCTTTCTCTCCGTCTCTCATCTTTTTTCTCCTCTTCTCCTCCTCGTCTCTTTTCATTATGTCTTTCTCCTTTGTCTCCTTTCCCCTTTTGTTTTTTTTTTTTTTGAGGATACCGCTTGTACTGAGTATCGCGAGGGAATTGCTTGTACTGTATGCTTTTCAAGACACCACAGATTGTAATTGAATATGATTCATTTGGAATAAAGAGGGACTTTTATTTTCATGAATTTTCGTCAGGTATGTTTCTTTACATATTCCTGACCGTTTCGAGATACTAGATCACAATGTGCTTGACTTGCCACGTGATAATTGGTCTGTTTTGTTACTTAATCACGCGTCTATTGATAGAATCGTCTGTGCTCAAGGCTCCATGCATGTTGCAGGAGTTTTCCTCTTCCGCTTGAGCTCATACGTCTCGGTCCGACGACCGTTATTATGTAAGGACCTTCCCAATCGGGACCTACTCCCATGCTGATTCTTCCTTGTCGCGTGCTTTTAAGACCAAACTCTCTAGCATGTAACTTCCGGGCTGACTCCTGGCCACAGTACCGGCCGTCCCTTGGTACCCTCTCTATGCACCGTTGAACATGTTCAAGCCATCCAAGAGTTCCAAATTCGTGGGCGTGCCTCACATTTTGCTCCTCCGATGCAACTCGACTTCCAGGGAGATTTTATTCCAACCTCAACTGGGACTACTGCCTCTGTTCCAAAGGCTAGGCAAATGGGGTCTCCCGAGTTGCCGACTGTGGCGTTGTCCTCAGAAGCCCATAGTACCTCTGGGAGTGTATTCACCCAACCCCCTCGGAGATCCTCTAGCTGGGTTTTCAAGGCGCCTCGAGGGTTCGATATGACTTCTGGGTCATTCCATTTGATCAGGTGTCGGGTGACTAGGTAATTTTTAATCCCGAGCTCGACACAAAAATCCCTGAATTTCGCGTTATCAAACCGCCTTCCGCGCTATCCGGCACCGTGGCTCGATGCCAATCGCGATATAATCGCCGCCATACGGCTGCGCATCTTCGCCCGTGATCGCGGGCTAAGGGCCCGACCACCTCACCCAGAAATAATCTATCGCGACGACAGGTAATTTACATTGGTTTTGCCAATGGGCGTGGCCCTAATATGTCCAACCCCACTCCGGTGCGGCCAGGGGCCGGTGATCGATGCCGAGGCCTACTGGGAGGCGTGATATTTCCAGCGTGTTCCCGGCAATTCGTGATCTCGACCAGCGTTGATAGCATTCTCGAGCATCACAAGGCCAATATCCCCGCTTCAAAACTTTCCTAATGTCTGAGTTCGATATGGTTCCCATGATATGCCTTCGCACTTCTCTTTAGCACGTATTCGTCTTCTCCGGCGATGCATTTTAGACGGTGCGAAGAATCCTCGCCGTAGAGGCTTCCTTTGTGATTGGTAAACCCGGGCGATCTCGCCTTATCTTGCCGCCTTCGGGTCAAGCCAGGTTCACATTAATGTGGGTTCCCAAATGTATCCATCCAAAGTAAGGACCCCACCGCTACTACCGTGCCGCAAGGGTCAATGGAGGGCTCTGGGAGGTATTCGATGGGCACATCCCCAACATCTTCCCCGCAAGGCCGCAGCCGCCTTTGCCAAAGCCGCCGGCACTCCGGCATTCTCCGCTCTAGGACATACTTGATCCGAATCGACAAACTTTTTAAATAAGTCACGGACTTCAAGGGAGATGATCATCTTCTCCTCGCCTTCAGATGTCTTCGATCCGTCCGACCACCGCTGGGAATCGCTATGGATCTCTGTACCGATCGACTCCCCAACGGACAGAGCGAGATTGAGGCCCCGCACACGGCCTCGTATCGCCCCTCGCTGTCAGGCGCGAACCCAAACCCGAGTGCGCACCAATGTCTATATCCTCCGGTGAGGCCGATTAAGCCTCCGTCCCGCCCTTGCGCATTCGAGGGCTCCATCCACGTAAAAGCTCCATATGTGAAGGTCGCCCCTTGATCATGCCTCGACAAGCCCACGGGGCGACCTCCATGATGAAACGGCCAGACCCGGGTCCTTTCACGGCCGTCTGCACCCGATGCCGACCCGCCGCCCTGGCGGCCCATTCATCAACTCCTCCCCGAGACCTCCGGGTTTATGCACACCCCGGCCTTCATGGGGTATCCTACCGGACTTCTATGGTGTGAGCCCGAAATAAGGACGGTTTCCGAGCTGCGCCTACCAGCTAGTGCATTAATTTTTCCATTTTCTGATACCTCTCCTCGCCCCTCGTGGCTCAAGCCGCGTGAGTGCACGGTGGCCGATCCGCTCTTTGTCTCTCGACGTAGCACCGCGCTAGTTGAAGTCCGACACGCTAAATACAAGGTGAGGAGTTCTCCTTCTATCGGGCTCACTGTAATGGTGGCGAGCTCAACACGCTTTCAAGGTTACAAACGCTTCTTCACATTTCTCATCCCATCAAAGGCTTTCTTCAAAACTCGAAGAAAGGCTCATTTGTCACTTGCCCCGACACGAATCTAATTAGAGCCGCGATCCTCCCCCCTCGTTAATCGCCAGGCCTCCTTTATCCCCGATGGCGAATACGGCATGTCAAGCAATGCTTTATTTTATCCGTATTTGCTTCACTCTCAGGTCGACTATGAAGCCCGTGAATTTTCCTCGCCGACACGTCGCGCGCATTTCCGCCGGATTCAAATCTTCATGTTATAATCCCTTAGGATCCGAATTTCGAGGCGTAGCGATGTGGACTCCGGCCGTAGCGGATTTTACCAAAGATGTCGTTCCATGTGATACCTCCATCAAGCCAGACCTATCTCGTTTCAAACATCCTGGCTCACTAACCTTGGTAGGTTGCCCCTGCATTTTTGAGCCCAAATGGCATTAACATCTTCGATAATGCGAGGTCCCCGTGCAAGGACGGAATGACGCCTTCTCCCCGGGTCACCGGGTCCATGTCCGGGTTATAACCGAGAAGGCGTCCATGAAGCTAAGGAGTCAGGGTCGTGGCATCTACGATAAGGCCGATCCGAGGTAAAGGAAATCACCCTTCGGCATGCTTTCATTTATATCAAATCAATACGCAGTCGCCATTTGCCATTTGCTTTCTCGACGAGCCACAACATTGGCCAACCACTCCGGATATTCCACTCCCGATCGTCTCGCAAGGAAGCCCGACTTCTTCTCTGTCATAGCCTTGTCTCTCCGGTGCGAAATTTCGCGTCTCGCTTAACCGGCCTTGAAAGATGGGTCGGCGCTTAGTTTACGAGGCGATGATCGCGGGTCGATGCCACCCATGTCACCGCCTCCATGGGCATGTCCCCGTTTCCGCCTTAAAATCAGCGAGGCCTTGAGGCTTCTGCACTGGGAGCCGATAGGCAAAGATGCCTGGTCGTCATCCAATGTTACCGGGCTCCAAACCCGAGGGCTCCCAGCCAGTGAACACTTCATCACGCATATCAAGCTCACCCATGCCATTGTCGAATCGCTTTTTTGCTCTCATAGGCGGTGTAGCATTCTCGCAAGCCACTGATCCCCTCGAACTGGCCCAACACCGCGCATCGCGGAATTTGATTACCGTGATATGCCGAGGGATGGCTTTTATCGCGTTGAGAGAGGGGCCCCGCCCAAAGAACATGTTATATCGATCAAGGCCCACTATGAGAAATCTTGGCCGCCGTTGTTGCTTCGGGTAAGGGGCTCCCCAAGGCACGACTACCGGATCGATCCCAATGGTAACACCTTTTCTCCCGAAAAACCCACGAGACGGGTATTGACAGTGTTCTAGCTTTCTCTCCCAATTCATTTTGTCGAAAGCCGATGCAAATGATATCTACGAGCTCCCGCAGTACTGTACTAGGACCCGATGGACCGTTGTGTTTTGCCACTGGTGACGGATACTGGGTATCACATGGGGTAAGCGACATTCTTCCAAGTCCGAGCCTGAATGTGATAGTGGTGTCGACTCGCGGCATTTAGATACTGAATGCACTCCCATGTCCGCCGATCTTATACCGGGCGCAAGCGGGCCTTCGAGCCGAACTTGATTCTCCTCCAAAGAAATCCCGAGATCACGCGGATTTCCCGTGGGTCATCGATGTCATCGCCGTCCGACGAGATATGGGTGGCCGAGCCGGGCCCGGGTTCCCGGTTCTGGCTTCTGAGACTGACTCCCTACGATATGAAACGGCCGTAGATATCCGCGCCGCATCGATACTCCCATCTCCCCCAATTGAATACGCCTGTCCGATGTCCATACCCCGTGGAACCAGCAATACTGCGTTATCTCCGCGCCGGATTCGACTCTCCCCTACACTACCTTAGGAATCGCTTTTTCATTTTGTACCTCATGCAGAACTTGCGACACCGAGGCCGTTAAGGGAGGAAGCGTCGCTACGAAAGTAGCTAGCCATCGCCTCGAAGGATTCCGGGCCCAGCGGTCCCTAAGGTTCCTTCGCCGACTGCTCCCCGCCCCGCCCGAGATTTCTCCGGGTCGCCTCGCTCAGCTCCGCCCCCGCCAAGCTCCGTCAGTCTTTTGTCCTTGATAGTGGAAGAGCTCTCTCTTTGACAGAGGGCCTCCTCTCCGTTTATGTATTTTTCCTCGTAATGAGAAACCCTACCATGTTAGCTTCGAGGGTTCTTCGAGCTAAAACATCGTGTCTTTGACTCGTGACTCCCCAACCCCGCAATGAAGGCCGTGGATAAATAATTTTCGTCAAGGGCATCCATCTTCGTGGACTCAAGATTAAACCGCTTGTACGTATGACTTCAAATTTTTCCCCGTGTTCCCCGCTTCGATGGTTAACGTACGGTACGCTCTCGTATGTCCCCACTACGAAACGGGAGCACAACGATTGATAATCAATAGCTAAATCGCTGGAAGAGGGGATTCGTTGGAACCGTGCCATAAATGCCTTAAGGTGGTGGCGAACGCCCCCGCACGGACAGTGGTCCGATACCCATGCAACTCCATCCGATTCTTATAGGTATCGAGATGATCTATCGGATCTCGCGCCATCGAATGCTTCTAAAACGAGGCATCCCGACTCGGGCCGGAGCCGTAGCTCAAGACCCCGTGCGAAAGGTGATTCCCGCTTTGTTGTACCAAGGTATCCATAGTGTCCGGGACGCGCCCTTTAACTACTTCCTTCTAGCGGCAAGTTTCGCTTGAGGTCCCAAACCTTGCTTCCATGCCCCGCTCTCCCGTGGCCTGGGAGGGATGCCAGGGTTCCGCAACCTCGCCTCGTCCTCCTTGCACGCCGATCCTCTCTCCCCTGGGCTGTGGGCCGGGGTCAGGGCCCCGCCCCCGGGCTTGACTAGATTCCGCCTCTGCTTCGGTATTTCGGGGAATACCATAGCCGTGTTGCCCCTCGAGTGGAGGAACATTGTGTCCCGAACCACGCCCTCTCTTCTTCCTGGGTGTTGTATTTCCACCGCGAGTTGTTCCCATTTCCCCCATCGCTGCCGGGTCGACGAGGCGAGTGCTTCAACCTCGCTCAGATCGCCCGATCGCTTCGCCTGCCGTGGCCTTTCGCCGTCCGCATCTCCCCACGGCCCTGGCTATCCCAGTAGATTAGCGCGTTTCCCCGCTTGTATTCCGTGGTCGATACACCATCGCAGAATCGAGAAATCGCTTATATTTACATGAATCGTTGCTTCCTACGCATCTACGCAATCGGATGATGCCTTTTTTCAACTGAATCTCAGCTGGAAAGGTGGATTGGGTTGGTTAGCTGATCGCCGGGAGGCCAAAACCGAAGGAATGTATCACTGGGAGCGAATACCGCAATGCTACCCACCAAGTCCGAAAAGCGGCTTGTTCCCTTGGGGCACATAGCACAGCTGAAAAAACAAAAGGAAGTGGGGCTTCGCGAGGGCTTCGCCCGGACCGTCCGATGCCTGCCGCATCTCGCCCGCGGGGGCGGGCAAAGCCGCTCCCGCTATTTTCGCGCACCAGCACCGGAGCGGCCTTGTATTTGTACGGGTCTTCATCCAATTCGACGACATGATTAGGGTTCTTCCTCGAGGATCGGTTTTCACGTAGTCATCCATGATTTGGCGATGGATTAGTCAATGGAGTTTATTCGGAGTAATCCTCCTTCCATTGGAGATATTCAACTAACGGTTTGATGCCTTTTCTTTCTTTATAATAGGACTTGATAGGACGTTCCTTAAGGAATATTCTATCATCCGTTATTCGTAGAGATATACTTTGACCGCCTTGTACTGGCTCTCCCGTCCTTCACTCCATGTTCCTTGCCTAACCCGGGTCGGGCTCGTCTGGCTTTTATGGAAAGATACCTGGGACATGGCACGACCCACACCGCTCTTTCGGGCCGCGAGTGAACAAGGTTTGACCCATTTCTATATCCTTATTTGGCTACTTTAAATGAAGTTTTAAACCTAAACCTTCACCTCCCCGCTCAGGATTCTCAAAACCTTTTCAAGAACATAAAGTTATCATTGACCTTTCGGGTCTTTAAAACCTCAAAACTTTCAAAACCAAAATTTAGAATATGCTTATGGAAAAACCATTTTGGGCCTTTAGCCCAACATCTTCAAAAAATTACGAACCGCTTTATTGTTTTAGAAACCGAAAAATTCAAAATGCTAAGAACCAAGAAAACAAGAAAACCATATTAAGGATTTAGAATCAAAGTCGTAGTTTTCAACAACAATGTTAGTAAACGATTTAATTAATATGATTAGAAAATCGCTTCATGCACGTAATACTTTGACAAACTTTTTAGTTAAAAAACAAGTTCTAATTCGATATTTATAATATTATAATCTCACTTTTTAGATAAATTTTATGAGTGTTTAAGAACCGTAAGTGTTTATTATATGAACAATTTAGAACCAAAAATGTTGGAATAATGTGATATATGGCTTACCATGATCCCTGACATTTATTTTTCGTTGTTTATTTAGCTTATGTAAATATGTTCTTTAGATCAAAATATTTTGAACTCATCCTCAACTCATGGATCAAGTGGGATTTTGAAAAACATATTTTTAACTAGTATATATCAAATACCTAATAATTTTCCTGAAAAACTGAAAAATATTGTTCAATATCTTTTTAGAACCGAAAATCATGTAGATATATCTTTTGAAACCATACCACCTTTGTTTAGAACTGATGGAAGCACTGCACTGCCATCATCATGTATATATCAAACACAATAAACCTTTAATACCCCAAAGAAAAAACCCCGAATGCGAATGACCTGCTCAAAAGAATTTCCTGTATATTACAATAGATTTAGAGATTTTCAAAATTTTGAATTTAGAAAAACCAGAAATAAAAATTTTTATCTTATTGGCGAAACCCCAACCATGTCAATTTGGAGAACCCAGCCATTAGAAAAAAAATTTTAACCCAAAAATTTTTATAACCTCAGAAGAACAAGATTTTATTAACCACTCCGCATTCACTGCAGTGATCATACGTCGATGACGCAAACTTCTCGGGAAAGTCTGTATGCGCAGAGTTATGCAAACGTGGAAAATGCAATGGAAGGATAATAAAGACATCAAATCTTGCAAACAGTAGTCAACTCTGCAAACTGCAAAAACCAACCCGTAGCAGCTTTTCAAAATCAAGCTTATCTCAAGCTAGCTAGAAGACAAAAGCAAAAAGGAACGTGTCAAAATTTAAAGAAAAGTTTGAATTTAAGTTTCAACTTTCATTTATTATAGATAGATATTTTTTTTACTTTCCAACTTTTCATTAATGAGTTGTAAGGCATTTATTGTCCTTTAAGGACAAGTGGCCTCAAACAATTAATTGTTAGGTAGATTTTTTTTACTTTTCAATTTTGTCTTTTAGTTTGTAAGTAGTCTATAAATTTGAGGTTTGAGCATACGTAGGAGAGGAGCAAAAAGAGGAGTTATATGAGTTTTATGAGCAAAAAGAGGAGTTAAGAGTTGTATAGAGTTTGGAGAATTGAGGAGATGAGGAGTTTGGTACAGAAAGCTCAATCAATAAAATTGTAAAGATTTCATTCATATTTCTTTTGTTCTTACTTTAATTTTTTTTAAGTTTATTTTATTTAGGGGAACAAAGGGGTAAAAGATAAGCAAAGGGAAATGGAGTTTTGATTTTAAAAATTTTTTTATAATAATAATTAACCTACATTGATCCTGTTGTTATTATCTTTCTTATACAAAAAGGAAAATTTTTCTTAAAAAATCAATCTTTGAAACCCATGTTTTGAAAGCGGAATTTTAAAACTAGAGTCTTTAGTCTTAACCATGACCTTTAACCTCGTGAACAGGAGGCGCTTTTAGGAGACTTTGTCCGGTCTTGATAATCTTTATGTTAGTAGCTCAAATTCATATGTTAGTAGTTCAAGTTCATAGAAACTAGAAATTAGAAATATAAGTTAGTGTAGAAATAAGAGTAGAAATTAGAATAGGTAGAAAACCTTGTAGAAATTAATGAATCCTGAGTTTAAAAAAGAAGAAATTAAATATTTAGTTAACTCATAGTAAATTCGCTAGGGAATAACCGCAGTAGTATTAGAAGAACATAAAAAGCGAGAAAGAATACTACGCGAAATGTAGGACGATATACAAAATCTAGAAAAGTTAAAGAAATTCAACAAAGAAGAATAGATTTGTGTAATACAACCTAGGAATTAGAAAGAAGTCGGAAGACTTTAAACATTTTAATTTAATTAGAAGCAACTTAGATTATTATATAAAAGAACATTTAGTTAAGGAAGATAAATTTTGTAGAAAAGAAATAGAAAAAAATAAAATTGAACAACAAAATTTGAAATAACTATTAGAAAACTTAGGTCAAAAGCAGATCAAATACTTGAAACAATTAGTTAAGGAAACTTAAAGAATTAGAAGAAAATAAATTAGAAAATATTTTTCCAACAATTTGAAAACTTAGTTTAGGAGAAAATCAAAACTAGTGTAGAATATAAAATCAATCCATTTGAACCTAGAAATTTAGAAATAAAACCATGGAAATTGTAGAAGTAATAAAACCAAAAGAAAATGAACCTATCAGTAAAATAGAATTTTTTGAAATTGAAAATTTAGATGAAAATAATTTTAATAAAGAAGAAAATGAATCAAAAAATAAACCTAGAAATAAGACTCCTTTAGATTTAGAAAAATTAGTACAACCTTTAGAAAGTAAAATAAATCCTTATAATATATGGAAAGATTTGACAACAATAATAGGAAAAACCTACATAGAAGTTAAGACAAATAATTTAGGTGATAAAGAAACTCAAAAAGAAGAAGAACCAATAAATTCTTTGGGAACAACAATGGTAACACAAATATGTAAAAAACAATAACATTTCCAACAACTATTAAATTAAAGAAAACCGAAATAAAAGTAGAAGCAATGTTAGATACTAGAGCTAGTAAAAACCTTTATTTGAAACTAGTACCAAAAAGCAGTTAACAACAAACCTTAACTAAACTCAGAATTAGTGCAAAAGATAATCAAGAAAATAATAATAACAAAATATATATAAATAATGTTCCAATTATAATTAACAACATAACATGACATTACCACAAACCCATTTAGTACCTAGTATAAGTTTCATTCTTTATTTTAGGTTTAAATTTTGTACATTCTTTACAAGGAGGTATAACAATACAAAACAACCAAGTCAGCTTTCACCCAAAAACTACAACAATTGCTTATACAAACACAGAAAATAGAACCAATAACATAATTTCACATTGTACAAATAAAGTAGAAGAAATAAAAGATAGTATAGTTAATGATTATTCGTAAAATTAAAAACGTATTAAAGTTAAAACCTTTAGTTCAAGGTAAAATAGGAATTATGAGTAAGACCTCAAAACATTGGAATAGGAAATAAACAATTTGTAATACTCACAAAAATCCGCATTTAGCTATAAAAACTTCGTACATTGCATGTAACCTTGTAGATACAAAAGAATTTAAAAAATACAAATAGAAGAATTATTGCAAAATAACCTTATCAAACCCAAGTTTTAGTCCTCATAGATCAAGAAGATTTTTAGTTAGAAACCATAGTGAAGAAAAACGTGAAAGCTAGGATGGTACTAATTATAAAAGATTAAATGATAATACTTATGATGATGCATCACAAAACAACACAAAGATTTTATCACTTGGCTCATATTGGGAGGTTTTTCAACATTGTGTGATTCTTCTATGTACAGATTAGATGAAGATAGGGTAAACCGTAATCATGTTGTTCCTGTATTTGCAGAATGGAAATACGCCATTTGATTAAAGAAACGCTCCTCACATTCTCAACCAACGACGACGTACCTGACAAACACCTCATCCTTGCATATATTGATGGATATTCTTGTTTTTTCCAAAATTTTCGTGAACACATAAAACATTTAGAACTTGTTTTTGAAGAACTTATAAATTATGGTTTGATAGTTAGTAGAAAGAAATAAAGTTATTTAAAATCAAATTGAATTTTAGGATTAGAATTAGAAAATGGTCAAGTAAAACTTCAAGAACATATAGTACAAAAAATCAATAATTTTCCGTACAAACTGTAAGATTTAAAAAACCCTTCAAAGTTTTGATTGTTAAATTATGCTAGACCTTATATTAAAAACCTAAGTCAATTAATGACCTCTTTATAGTAAAACCAAAATTACAGGCAAAAAGATGAACTGTGAAGATATTAAATTAGTCCAAAAGATATAATCCTATAAGACCTCAACTTTAAGACCCATTAGAAAGTGAATATAAAATAATCCAAACAGATGCAAGTCAAACAGATAGGGGAGGAATTCTCTTAAGATTAACCAACAATTTGTAATAAAAACTTTGCAGATATCAGAAGTTTTAACTTTTAACTATTATCAAAAGAACCTTAGTTCAGATTAGAAATAGAAGCTATAATTTAGCTTTAGAAAAACAACTATTTTTAAACCAAGAACAATTTACTTTAAGAACTGATTGTGAAATATTAAAAATTCTTTGAAAATAAAAAATTCTTCTAAATTATCTACAAAAAGACGGATAAAATTTCGTAACTCTTTAATTGGCTTTAAACTCCAAATTTGAACATGTAAAAATGAAATGATAATATATTATATTGGTTAAGGTATGCATTTATATAAACGAGCCATTTATTTACGAATTAACTACAGATATAAAATTACAAAGGAGTAAACTAAGAAAACTTTTCAATTTGGAATCAAGTTACTTTAAAATGAAGTTTTAAACCCAAACCTTCAATTTCAGTCTTTGTATTCTCAAAACCTTTTTTGAAGAACATGTGTTATTGTTGATAACCTTTGGTCTCTTTAAACCCCAAAACTTTCAAACCAAAATTTAGAATATGCTTATGGAAAAACCATTTCACTTTTGTACCAACATCTTCAAAATTACAGAATCCGCTTATTGTTTTAGAAACCCAAAAATTCCAAATGCTTAAGAACCAAGAAAACAAGAAACCATATTAAGGATTTAGAATCAAAGTCGAGTTTTTGAACAATGTTAGTAAACCGATTTAATTATGATTAGAAAATCGCCATGCATCGGTCGCTTGACAAACTTGTAATTAAAAACAAGTTCGGACCTGATATTTATAATATTATAGAATCTTATTATTTAGATAAATTTTATGAAAAAGTTGTAGGACACGTGAAAATCTTCCTAGATCACCATAATTAGAATACAAAATGCTAACAATAGAGAGAATCTAAAAAATAAAGATACCCGATTTGAATCCATGGTCAGTTGATGCGGGACCAAAGAAGACTTCGTTGTAAATACAATCTCAAGATCTTCTCCTTATCCCCGTATTTATGACACCGAAGCTTAATGAGACTCCGCACTCACTAGTTAGAGAAAATCTTTCTCCGAACTGTATGTGAGTAAAAAAATAACGTATCCCATGGTTAGAGGGACTCGAGTTTTATATTTATGTAGTTCTGACCACGGGCCCTCCTATTACCGGCTCCGCCGTACTCACCCACACCCGCCACCCATATTAAACTAATTAAGAATCCACATATCTCACTCTTATTGCACCAAATTAATTCAAACATTTCAATTAATAAAGCCCACATTAAGAAAATCTTACATTCTCCCACTTGCTATATTAATTGAAACAAAACTGTCAAGGCACTCATATCGTCTAGCATTATTCTTAATAGCCATCCTGAACCCATAAAGTCTCGAACACCGAATCATGGCTAAGAATTGCATGTACTCAATGCAGAATTTCTTCCATGGTCACAAGTGCTTTCAACTTTACCGATATGGATTCAATATGGTAGTGTGTTAATGGACAATACCTCATAATGAGTGATACTTCATGTAAGTTATCCATTTTGTTAGTCCAAATTCTCTCCTTAAGTGTCACAAACTCAGTATGTCACCAGAGAATATCCATCATGGCTCCAACGACCTCAGAGATATGTGTTACCTTGATAGGTAACTTTACTTTATTGTAACAAGACATATTGTTAAGGCTAATGCCAAGAATGCCCTATAGCCTCGTACTCAAGGCTTCATACACAATGCCTCGAGATTTTCAACAATTATATGTACTAAACTTGATAAATCTACATTCACAAATACCTTATCAATGCAAAAGAGTTGATACAAATTCAAATATTACAAAATGTAATGAAATCCTGATTCAACCTTCATAAGAGCAACATAAAACTTAACAAATCCCACTAATTTACGCAAGATCCCATGATACTCTTGCTTCATGTTAATGACATGTCGATCAAATACACAAGGGCGGCTAGCCTTTAGTTAGCTGACCGCTATCATATCATCTCGCAAATGTGCTCCACTGCACGTCACCGGCTAACTTTTTCCTTTATAGTCGCATCAATTTCCATGTGCTTGTACCCCCTCGAGACCTCTGTTGTTAATAAACAACACCGCAGAGTTATTGTCACAATACAAATCGTATGGGGCCTATCCACAAAATCAAATACTAAGCACCCTTAATGAGGTTTCGAGCCAAATTGCCTAGCACGCATTAAAAGATGCTACAAACCCGCGTATGGTAGGATGCTATTGATTGCCTTCTCACTTTTCCATGATACCGCACCTCCCTAACTTAAAGATGTAACCCGTTGTTGACTTCTTTTCATCCCGACAAAGAAAGTCCGAACCGAATACCCAACTAACTAGGTCCCGAACATATTTGTAACAGCATATAGTCTTTTGTCCTCTTTAAGTACCTCATAATCTTCTCTTGGAAGTAAAGAACCCAATGATCATGTCCCGGGATCTGACCGATATCCGCCTAGAAGTCCCGGCTTGCAAAGGCAATATCCGCCTAGTACATACTCGAAAGCATTACAATACTCCCAAGTGCACTAGCATAAGGTACATTCTTCATTCAGCTTTCTCAATATCATAATGAGGACATTGTGACAGACTCAACTTATCACCTTGCTGCATAGGAGCAATTCCCGGTTTACATCGCTGCATGTTGACCTTTCTAAAATACGATCAACATATGCCCTCCGAGATAAACTCCAATAGTCCCGCGAGAACGATTCCCGTGAATCCTTCAATGCCCAAAGACAAAAAGACGCCTCACCAAGGTCCTTCATATCAAAGTTCTCGACAACATCCGCTTAAATCTCGCGCAAGAAACTGGGCCACCGCCGCAGCGTGATATCATCCACATAGAGTATTAGGAAAATGAATTTCCTCCCACCGACCTCAAGTAAGATACATTGATCGCCGAGCCCCTTTAACAAACCATATGAAGCAACAACACTATGAAACTTTAAGTACCATTGTCTAGAAGCTTCGTTTGAGACCATAAATAGACTTTTGCAGCCTACATACAATCAGACTAATCATTTGCCATAAAACCTTCATGTGCTGTACTATATAGACTTCTTCATTAAGGTCTCCATTGAGAAAGCGCGCTTTAACATCCATTCCCGTAACTCCATATCGAAATGAGCAAACTAATGCCATGATCACTGGAAGAATCTCAAGAGACCTGAGAAAAAGTCGTCTCCATAGTCTACTCCTTCCTCTCGAGTGAAACCTTTCGCTACCACCCGCTTTAAACTTCTCTAATCTTTCCTTGTGGTCCCTTTAGTCTTATACACCATTTGCAGCCATATGACCTTTAGTAATTCAACTAGTTCCCAAACTCCATTATGCCTCATAGATTGAATTTCATCTCTCATCAGATCCAACCGCGCCTCCGACCGAGGGCAAGAAACGCTTCCGCATAAGTTATCGGATCGCCAACCGATATCGTAGTCTTGCCTCCCATATAGACTAAATAGTCCGCGGTATAGCCGATCGCCTTTCCCAAGGGATCTCCCATCGGAGTAGCAATAGCCACATCCCGTACTGAGAGCCTTGATGAACTTCATTGGGAGCCGTCTCAACAACAGATCCCGAGTCTCAATGTGTTAAATACGTGTGTGAGAGTTCCCACAATTATCCGTATGGGAGGATAAAGATACCATATTACCCACTCGCATTATCCTCAATAGTCTCAGGAGCGCTACTTTCTTCGCCACATCAAACTCCAAAACACTGCCTCGTGATTCCACACCTGCCTCCATCAGGATTATAGAACCGATATCCCTTCGAATGTTCCGGCAAGATACAAAGTAACACCGAAAGTGGTTCCGGGAGTCCAACTTACTTAATGTTGATTATACAACTTCACTTCGTAGACATCCCCAAACCTTAAGATGGTTTAAGCTAGCTTACGCCTACCCATAACTCAAAAGGAGTCAATGAAACAGCCATAGGCATATCGCATCTCGTAATGTACAAAGTCGCTGCTTCACCCTCACGTAAAAACCACAGTAAATTTGTCCTACTACCTCATACCTCCTTTCCATTTCCATAAGAGTACGATTGCGCCTTCGGCTACACCATTTCCGTCAGACTCCCATGCATAGTAAACTGTGCCACTATCCCAGAATCCTCTAAGTATTTGGCTAACGGTCTCTGAGCCGTCCCAAGACGCCATGCTTGCCATAATACTTCCACTTCTGGGCCGATCTAACAACCTTTATGACTTTTCCCCAATTGTTTCGACTTCGTCCGGTAAATCTTGAACTTGTCAAGAGACTCAAATTTCTTTTCTTTAATCAAGTACAAATAACCATATCGAGAATAGTCAATAATAAATGATGAAATAAAATTTCTACTAATAAGGTCAGCGATAAGATCCACTTATATATCAGTGTGAATGACATCCAACAAGTCGAACTGACCGCAGCTTTCTTCTTATCTTGGTCATTTTACTCTATAACAGTTTCATGCATATCTCTGTCATTTTAAGAAAGGTGCGTGATGTTAGTCTTTATCGCCCTTCTACTCTATCCTGTGAGATAGTGGCTACCGCTTATGCCACAATGCATAAGACTCTTCCTTAGGTAATGGTCCTTAGAAACAACCTTTTCAAATTCGTATAAGCGACGTGATATGTCATTGGGAGATAAACTCAATCAGATAATCCGCTGGACATAAGTGACAAAGACCTAACCTTATTTGAATTAAGAACATTGAAATAACATTGCTTTGATTTCAAAAGAGTAATCATATAACCAAACACGACACGGAAACTAAATTCGCTCAAAGGAAGGTACATAAAAAGTATCTTTCAACATCAATTTAAATCAGACTAGAATTGGGATTACATCTCCTCTACGAACATGACATCGCCTTCTCGTTGTTTCCCACACATGCTGAGTTTTGATTCATCCTTATTCGCTTCCTCCGCTTATGAATCCCCAGATGGTAAACGCAACATGATTAGTCGCCTCCACCATCGAGCCACCAAGAACTCGGATGGTGTCGCGATAGGTTGGATTCACAAACAAGCGTTAAAGAATAAGTACATGTAAGCCTACGTTTGGAAGACTGCTTTAAATTTTACATTCTCTTCATGTGACCCTTTCTTCTTACAAAAGAATAAACGATCACCATCCTTTTCAAGAATGTCTGGGACCCATATTGTCGTATCGACTTATAGTTTCATGAGTACCATTATGAGTACGACTTTGAACTTTATTTTTCTTTTATGGGAACTAGAAGCATATAAGGCCGATGCTCTTTCCTTCTTAAGTTTCTTCTTTCTTCTCGCTCACCACCCTTGCTATCAAGTCATTAACTCCGACTAGTCTCATCTTGGGAATTGTAATTTGTCTTTATAATCCCAAAATCAGGTGGAAGGGTATTTAGGGCTTGATGCACAATGCAAGCATCAGGAATGGTAACACTAAGAGCTTGAAGCTTCGTCTTTAGGTCTACCATCCTCAGGACATAATCTCTAACCCCAAAGAAGATACTCATCATACTATGTCAAGAAAGATCCTGCCGCCCAACCTCAAAGACATGAAATTATTTCTAAATCTATGGTCGCCATCACTTTAGCGCATACCAATCGTAAACTACTTTTTAAGCGTTCTTGAATGGAGTTTCTTCTATTGTCAATAAGCAAACTGGACATTCTTCCCGTAGTATATAGTCCGCTTTTCTCGCCTTCAATAACGCGGCCGGTGATATCCGCGCCATCTCTTTGTAAAGAGCAATGTGAACATCCGCCGCCTCCATTCCAAATAGAAAATCCTCTTCCATTTCTTAAAGTTCAATCCAGTAAGGACCTCAATTGAAATGGAATTGCCATTTACAGAAAAAGTGACTGGAAAACAAACAAACAATACAATCAAGATCATGTGAATACTTATATGCAGAATTACATACATCATCATATATAATCACCTTCGCGTAAAATATGACATGCGTACTCACACCTCTCCACATGGATACGGCCATGAGAACATTCCTAATTTTCTCGTGAAATCACCTTGGGTGTATGAACCACTAAGATCGGGCCATTTCTCACACATGCTACATGTATCCCTCCATGAATCCAACACGTGATCACCTCCTTTGGGAGTATGATCACGCACAAAAACAAGTGAGACATCCCACCACACATGCAGACCATTTTTCTCAAACCTACCAAGTGTTCCACTTGGCGGTCACAACCCGATTGAATCCTTGAAAACTTCTCATACTAGGGATATTAGCTTTATGTATCACATTCAATATATATATATATATATATATATATATAATGCCAGATGTAAAATTGTCTTATACATTACATGTCATGCTAATTATACTGTTTAATTCATTAATAGTCAATGAATTACACTCTACATAGTCCTTATGTGGTGATATACATGTGAGCTATCATACATATTTCCAAAAACCATAGAGATAAGAAAACACGCAAAATACCCAAAATACGCTGCATAGAATTCTTTACGTATTTTCGAACTGTACGCCTCCAAACATGTAAAATAAATATACCATGATTGTAGAGCATCTCGATACGAGCTGCCAAGCATTTTCAAGATCGCCCAAAACGCTTGACGCGCCGCGACAGCCGTCAAGGCGCGAGGTCTCGAACCGGCCCGTAATTGGCCGGTCAGATCCGGCCCGATGATGCCAGCATGACGCCACGTCAAGATGACGCCATCATGACGCTATCCGGATCGGGCCAGTACGACGCCATCCGATATGGTCGTAAATCCGGTTTCGCCGCGACCGTCGTCAAACGGGTCTGCATCACTGGCCGGCCAAAACCGGTCATGCTCGTGATCGGTCAAGATGATCATCACTCTGCAACTTGAACCGGCCTCACCGGGCCGCGGTGATCGAGCCGCCGACGCCGCATGACGCCAAGAAACCAAATAGGTTCCGATCTCGGCGCGCGTCTTTCACGCCTCGTGCTTAATGGCGCCAGCGAGGCGCGCGCGGCGCGTGGAGGCGCCCGCCTCCGGTGACGCACACTCCACCATCTTCTCGTCTTGACGAGTAGATTCCAAATATGCACTAAAATTCAAGTTCTGATTTGAAGAAAATTTCGAACCGACGTAAAAACCCGACGGAATAAATAAAACCCTAAAAATAAAATATTCCAATTCATATGTTTTGGATTCTAATCCATGGTCAGTTCGATACCAACTCCGTAGACACGTGAAAATCTTTCAGATCACCATAATTAGAATACAATTATTAATAATAGAGAGAATCTAAAATAGCATACCTGGGATTTGGAATCCATGGCTGCTTGATGCGAAATCGCAAGATTCGCAAATACGATCTCAAGATCTTCTCCCTTATCCCCAGATTAATCGTTTAATGAGATCGCACTCGCGAGTTAGAGAAAATCTTTCTCCTCGAATCAGATGTGAGTAAAAATAACGTATCCTGGGGCTAGGAGGGACTTGAGCTTTATATTTATAGAGTTCCTCGACCACTGCCCTCTCATAACGGCCGGGCCGTGACTGTACCCACACCACAAACCCCATATTAAACTAATTAAGAATCCAGATATCTCACTCTTATTAGACCAAATTAATTCCGCTTCATTTCAATTAATAAAGCCCACATTAAGAAAATCTTACAAAAGCAAGTACAACCAACAGATATTATATAAACAATTTAGAACCAAAACAAGTGAATTAAAATGATATATGGCTTACCATGATCCTTCGATTATTTTTTGTTGTTTATTTAGGTTATGTAAATATGTCTCTTTTAGATCAAAAATATTTTGAACTCATCCTTAAACTCATGGATCAAGGGATTTTGAAAACATATTTTTAACCAGTATTTATCAAGTACCTAATAATTTTCCTGAAAAATTGAAAAATATTGTTCAATATCTTTTTAGAACCGAAAATCATGTAGATATATCTTTTGAAACCATACTACCTTTGTTTAGAACCGATGGAAGCACTGTACCTGCTTATCATCATGTCTATATCAAACACAATAAAGAACCTTTAATACCCCAACAAAAACCTGAATGTGAAATGACCCGTTCAAAAGAATTTCCTGTATATTACAATAGATTTAGAGATTTTCAAAATTTTGAATTTAGAAAAACCAGAAATAAAATTTTTTATCTTATTGGTGAAACCCCAACCATGTCAATTTGGAGAACCCAGCCATTAGAAAAAATTTTCAACCTAAAAATTTTTATAACCTCAGAAGAACAAGATTTTATTAACCAGCTCTGGGCAGATTTGTGACGCCCCAAACCCGGGGGTCCGTTGACTACCCGTCAACCCGTGGAATACAAGTGGATGTTACCCGACGTCACTTCAGAAAATCGGGCAGAGTCTCCTTTGTACGAGGAGCTCTACCCAATTACAAACACCCAGAAGAAACCCGTCCCAAACAAAGGCAGCCATAATCCAATATTCCAATCACATGAGTAATACGTACCCACTGGGCCCATAAACAGTACTCAATATGCATACCAATCCATGACCAACTATATATCCTATAGTTACAAGAGTTACAATATTTTCACATTCTAAATAATACATATACTAAACTTAAAGAGTTCTAATACATGTAAACTACCAAAGCCACATTCCTGGGCTTCTTTCCTAACTCACCCTCTGTGTAGACGAGCCGTCCTCGTACTCCCCGTACTTGTAAAAAAGGGGGTCCCACGACCGTGGTGAGCTAGCCTCGCAGGAGGAATCGCCCAAGGCTACTCACCACCTATGCGTGTTCCACTTAAACACACATTCAAGAAAAAATGCATGATCCTACTCTTAATGTCTACATGACCAACTCCGCATCCCGAGTCCTCACCGACTCTCTCTCACACCCGCCTGCTTCTCTGAAGATAATTATTGCTCATTAGGGGACAACCCTCCGATGTATATATATATCAATCACCGCCTCCGACGATTGATATATTATTTGCTGGCGGACTAATTCCTCCGATGAATATCAATTGGGCCGCTCCGAATGATCGATATTTTTAGTTTGACTACCCTCCGATAATTTAACATTAGACAACCCTCCGAACCATTTTCTAGATCATCTCATGCACTCACTCCTATAATCCTAGGGTGTTCCAAAGGCATATGGAATGTATGTATGCTATTTCCAATACAGCCTAATCATACGCAAATACATGTAAACACGCACACATTCACATGCACATCTGGGCCACACAATCATGTCATGTAATTATCATTTCAAACATCAAACAGCTCGCTGAGCTAATGATCAACCATGGTTAATTTAATTTTAAATCACTCGACCAAACACATATTTTCACAAAATATATTTTGAGAACACTATTTTCTGAATAGTGAAACCTCGCTACTATTCCTAAAAATCACAGCACATCGTTCACTTAGCGAACTGCGTTTCACGGCCATTTCCGGCCTCAATCCAACCAATACATAATTTATCACAAAATGCATCAATTGATAACCCAAATTCACATGGAACTACCACTACCGCCCATTTTTCTTTCTCGTGTCTCTTGTATCAATTTGGCCCCTGCCGTACGATCAAACGCCCCTCACGACCTCATTATACCTAAACATTCGTGAAACACTAAAACGAATAAACCTCAAGCAGAGAATTCTCATCACAGCGAGCCATGGGAACCCCAAAATCTCGGTACCCACAAGCCCTCTTCTCCGCGGTGTAAAGCTTCTCCTTCGTCTCGAAGACCATGAATCTGCCTAATTTCCTAAGATTCTGCAGGTGGGGCTCTAATCTTCTCACTCTAAAAGAACTCCATTTTTGTCTACTGCATCCCCAAATCCCCTTCCCCACGTTTTTTCTTATTCTTGTTGGAGAAGACAAGTCACTATTCCCATTTTTGTCTTTTTGTGACTTAAACAAATCTCTAAATGACCATTATGTCCCTTCATTACCTGTATTTGATATTCCCGCACTATCTCTACCAGTCCATTTTCATCACATTTCTTCTACCATACCAATTTACGCATTACGAGTACGTGTTATATGCGACTCGTCGTGATCGAACCGCACAAGACCCGAACGACGCCTCATAAACGTGCAAACTCCGTCCGTCTCTGAATTTAACAAAATTTGACGTTGCTAGCTGATTTCGCGAGACGATTCCAACTGCATAACTGCTTCTATCATCCGAGATCTAGAGAAATTAATTTCGGATTTTTAACCGAAATCACAATTCAGGTTCAAATTACGTGATTACCTTATTCCGTAAATGGAATTTCGTCTTACATTCTCCTCTTAAAGGAATTTGTCCCGAAATTCACAATCTAATATCATGATGCATATGCAACGTGCACTCTACCAGGTGAACACAAACTCGCCATTTAATTATTAAACGACTAAACCACGTATTCTCTCATCCCTAAATGAAGTGGATGGTCGTCTCATCGTCCCCGCGTTCCTGCTGGACTCCTCCACCTGATAGTGCCACCATGAAGACTTCATCATTACTCGCCTCCTGTTTAAACCCCATCACTCAAGCATCAACACAATAATCGGTCCCTCCTCGAAGGTCTCATCCAAGTACAACCTCTATCCGTCCCCACCTACCACACGGGCTCCATGGAATATATTTCCCATGATGAGACTGAAATACCTTGTGGACACCTATCATGTCAGCGGTGTGCCAACCTGGGCAGGCAACAAGGCCTATCCTCTCGAGTACCCCAGCTGGGCCCACAAACTCCTACGATACCTTCCCGCTACCGAACCCGACCACTCCCTCTTGTACCACCTTCCAAGAAGACATGATTCCCGCAACTCAACCTAAGGGTCGACGTGCCGCACATCAAAGATAGTTCCGGGCCGGCCTGAGCCGTGAAGACGCCGCCAGATCAAGCTCACCTTCTGAGGTGTCTCTAATCAAATTCAGACCCGCGACGATCTCTCCCCACCTCATTCCAACATAATTGATCTACATGGCCCCACAATGCCTCATATGGTACCATTCGTATACCGCCCGATAACTATCACAGGCGACCACCAAGGGCAATTTATCCCTCTACCTTTATGATCCAAGACGCACGTCATGCGATGCTCTTCTAACACCCGTATGTAATCTATACAAACACGTAACCCTACACAACACCAACCTCTCCAAGGTCACAATCATCAAAATCCACCGGACCGTTATCTAGTCCGTCATGAATGACATCCCCTTGCCGCCACCAACACCCAACGAATTTCCAATGGGTATCCAAATCTTGAGTCACTCCCGACTCCTATCATTCAACTTTAAGTTTACGTGATAACCCGATCGTGTGTTTTCATCTCTAGTCACTCCCGACTCTTATCACTAAACTCTAAGTCTATGTGATACTTGACTGCAGGTTTCATTTCGGGGCAAATATACCCTTCTACTAATTTCCGAGCCTCACATTTTCAAGATAAATCTTCGGGATATCCCTGCCCATTAAGCACTACACCCAGATTCTGCAAGGAGTGGATTTCATTTTTGTTCCTTTGCTTGGCCCCACACTCTAATTCTCGTAATTTCTAACCTAACTAAGAGTCTCTTACTGGACGGAGTCCAAAAAGACAACTCAACCCTCATTCACTGGTGAGCAGAATGACCGGGGCATCGCACCCACACCTCCGACTAGAAGCCGACACATGTTACCCAAAGTGGCACTAGAACGCAATAACGCCACACTGGGTGACATCCACTCCCGGTCCACCAAGAGCGTAACTCAGTGATCTCCCCACTCAGCAATCCCAACCCCATCAGGCCTAACTCCTCACCCTACACCCTAGGGAAGAACATCTATAATTAGCTTCCTCTAAAGGCCTTAACCCTGCCCAAATCCAATGTCGTGCCTGCAGGGACAACCCACTAGGTCTCACCACTCCACAACCCGATGGTCATCCCATCCATGTCAAGCCCGACATCAACAACCAACAGTCTACCACCCTAAGGTCCACTCACGCCGCTCCAACAAGAACTCGATCTGTCCCCCGACTCGACCCACCCGGCCCCTTCTGGGCCTATCTCAGGTCGCCGGGAGCACTTGTATAGCACCCCCGAATCGAAACTAGTTCCTCTAACTCCTTAGCTTTAGGTGCGTGGAGGAAATGAATCGTATACTTCCCGTTTCTACGTACCACTGGGACCGTGGCTGCCCTAAAGTCTTAGGATCCCTGTATCTCCGCAACTTGCCACTATGCCTAATTCGGCCCTAGTTCCGAAACAAATTCAGCGTGGCGTGTTTCGCCTTCACCAGAGAAAGCTGATCTCTCCTCTTGCTACTGGCCACCGGGATCCCAGTGTTCTGCATCTCTCGATTTCTCTCTATGGTCGTGGTCGCTCTAACCATGGAGTCCATATCCTGGGAGGCGAAATCCTACAATCCCGCCTAACTGACAACTTCAAATTTCATTCCTCGAATATCCCCAGAATACCCACCAATCCCAAGAAACTATGTGTATCCTCAAGATTGACATCTCTGGCCTCCCACCCATTACCCGCCACCTTCTGTCGACCGACACCCAGCCGACACCACGTGTCCCAAAAATCCCACTCCTGGGGCCAAAACTCCGCACTTACCTAACTTGTTGCATAAATCGATGGTCATTGGTCTCTAACAAACAAAAAACAACTTCAAGTGATACTCATGCCCCGCCGATTGAGTAGATCAAGATGTCATCCACTAAGACTACGGCATAAACCCATCTAGATAAGGTTTCTGATAATCTCTGCTGCATGAGGTCCATGAACAGATCGCATTCATCAATCCAAAGGGCATCACCAGAACTCAAAGTGCTCCAGGCACGCGTCTTAAACGCCGCCTTAGGATATTTGTCTCCTCAACCCCCTTGATGGTAACCGCATGTAAGGTCTATCTTGAAGTAGATCAGCGCCTCCTCCCAACCCGGTCAACAAACTATCAACTTCTGAATGGGTACCGATTCGATCATAACCTGGTCTCAACTCCACCGTAATCACCGGTAATGCAAACAAAGGGTCTCATCTCCCTTCTTTCGCAAAATGCAACCTGAGCCCATGAAAAAAAGAAAGCCCTGCCTTAATGTAAAACCCTTGTCCAAGAGTTCCCTGTAGCTAGACTCGAGTTCCCCGCAGAACTCCAATCGGTGCCATCCCCATGTGAGTCATAGAGACGGTGGGCAACAGTGGGTGTAACTTGATACCAAGTCTACCACCGTGGAGGCAAATTCGTAGCTCATTCGGGAAAACATCCACATACTCGCATACTACTTTATAGATCTAAGTCCGGTCTCTCCGTCCTTCTAGGGTAAGTGCACGCTAGCCAACTCCTTAATCGTCTCGGCTAATTTTGGACTCCAGATCCCATCTCAAAGTAAAATAAAGTCATGCTTGGTCTCTGGAAGTCACCATTTGTGCATTGGCTCTCAGATAAAGCAGACCCTCTTTCTACGCTCACAATCGAGCACGATCCCTGTAGCTATCAAACAATCCATCCTCTAGGATGACATCATCGACCTTGACATGTCCATGATCTCAAGTCCACTCCAAGGGAGTAGAGTCCTCGAGATCTCCAACCCACAACCCGACCTATCATCCTTATTCTCGCCTAATCCCAGGGAGAACTCACGATAATACCCCAAGGTCTCTAGGAGGTCCTGCCTTCCATTTCCACCATATTTGGGCCTCACTCTCTAGCTGGAACAAAATGGTCTAATCCTCGTAGAAAAGGTGCGCACTCATAACCTCTAAACCTTTCCCTAATCAGATCAAATCCAAATTGGCCTTACCACCACCTGGATCTCCTCCTCTCTCGTGCGGAATGCCGAGGATGTTGCGTCCTAAACTCTTGAGGTTACTAGGACTTCGACTACCTCGCTTACGCTTAGCCCGTGAGATAGCAACACGCAATACTCTAAGCAACACCTCAACAAAGGCCAGCTTGCTTATCAACATCGGTGTGCCTCGATCGTGACTCGTGGACGCCTCTACGCCCTCAGACTCGACTAGCCATCTACGATCTAATAAAAAATGCAATCATCTGACTTTCATTCTTGGTTTAACTCAGCAATGCACATGCCAATTACTAATAGACTTCTATAATAACTATGAATCGGAACACCCGCTTCCATTTCTATGGCGCCAAATTCCAACCACTCGCCATTTATTTTAATAAAATCTAAGCTTTCTTAAGTTCATTCTTAATATCCAAACCTTGCTAGTCATAATTCCTAACCTTTACATTCACCCTTTTCCTATAATGATTACACCATGCATATAATTTCCTACGTTAAATAATCAATCACAATTCCACGAGAGTTAATACAATACAAAGATTCTAAGGTATAAGCACAAATTTTAGTGACACTATCCATATAATATTACAAATCACAGATACATACTGTCCTTTGCATTTGCAAGTAATGCAAGATAATTAATTATACATTTAAAATATTTTTATCAAATAAAATTTGTATTTTTGAAAATTCCCATTTTTTCAAAACTCTGAGTCCTTATCTTTATTAAATTTTATTTTATTTGATTTTTCAAAAAAATTCAAAATTCATTTATCTGTTACTGACCTCCATCCACATTAATGCCTTCCATTTTCATATTCACTGGACATCGTCTATGATTCATCGTCTACTGATTACTGCTATCATATTTACAAAATTGTATTGCAAACACAATTTACTCAACAGTACTACTACATCAGGTAATACACCTTTCAAATTTTCCTTCCCTGTACATACTCCTTGTATATCAAATACAATCCCTTTCTGAATTTCTTCAAGTCAATACAATACAAGTATTGCAATACAATCCCAGCCACCGCACACCATTGCAATATAATCACAGTTGTAACACACCCCAGCTTGAACACTTTGCACACTTTGAACTACTGAACCTAAGGTTAAAAATACAATTTCCCAAATCTTGCAAATATACCTCTCCTCCTATGCCATAACATAATCTAACACTCCTTAATACATCAAAGCTCCTTCTTTCTTCGTAATATAAAATTTCTCAATGTAAGACAATTCACATAATTTCTTTTCCAGCCTCTTTTCAGTAATAATCAAGGTTGGTAATACAATTATTAAATACACCGCAAGTAGCTCAAAACCCAAGCCACCTTCCCTTATGCACTTTTTCTTTCTTTAAATTGGCCGAAATCACCTAAAATATATGTTATACATTTTTTTTACACATGTTATTGAAAAATACCAAAAAATATAAGTATAAGTATTTTTCATTTATTTGCTATGTTTCGTAGATGCCACAAAAATATTTCTTTTTTTTTTTCCATTACACAACTAAGTTTCTAAAAAATTTACTCTTCACCTTTCTTCAGTTTTACACCATATAAAACCTTTTCTTAGAAAATTCATTTTTCTCATTACAATCCAAATAAATTTGAAAATTTATTTGTTTTAAAATCCTTTCCTCATTTTCGTAAACAACCCAAATAAATTAAAGTAAATTTTTTATTTTATTTAATTTTCTTTTGGGCTTTGGTTAATCAGAAACTCTTAAAATTAAATTCTTCCTACCTCTAAACCAAATAATTTTATGAAAATTTATTTCATTTTTAATAAACCAACAAATTTATAAAAATCCTATTTCTTTATTTTATGCTTCCACTTTTACTCACCAGAACTCAAGTTTTCTCCCATGTGCTAATCACTACTAATACAAACATTTCACAACTCATAACATGGTATACACACCATCCATCAAACATTCACACAACCTTTCATCAAATCACACAAAACACACTCAAATACATGCATGCAAAGTAGTTCTAGCTCTTTGTCTCAGTGGATTTCCTAGGTAATCTCATACCTAAACTGGGATCGAACTATTCACCTCCAGTGGTGATGCTCCACTCAACTAAGGCCTAAGCCACAACCAACTATAGGCTCTACATACCCATATCTACATCAAACCACCTAGTGCGATACACCCAAACAGCTTTTAGGTATTCTGGTGATACCTTTGCTTATGATACTGTCGTGACGCCCCAAACCTTGGGTCCACTGACTTACCCACAACCCACAAATATATGGATGTCTAAGTTACCTGACACATTTTAAAATTGCAGTAGTCTTTGTGGCGTAAATTTCTACCTAATTACAACACTGCAGAAACTCCGTCCCAAAATAAAGGTAAATATAATCCAATATACCCAATCACATGAGTAATACGCCACTGGGCCTACAAACAATACCTGGGCCATGCATACCAACTCATGAATCTAACTATATATCCTAGAAGCTTAAGCAAGAGTTACAATATTTTCACTCTTAAACAATACATATATTGGGAAACCCAAAGAGGCCGAATACACGTGAACTACCAAAGCCACATTTCTGGGCTTCTTCCTCGAACTCAAACACCCTCCTAATTGTGTGGACGAGCCGCCTCCCTCTCAGACTCTCCCCCAGACCTTCAGAAAAGTAAGGTCCCACGACGGTGAGTTTTTTAAATCTCAAGAGGGAGAATCGGCCCTAAGTAGGCTACTCACCACCTAAATGCAAAAAGTAATGTTCCAATTCTAAACACACATTCAAGCAAATGCATGATCCTACTTGAATGTCTCATACGACTAACCCAGATCCCGAGTCTCCACACGACTCTCCTGCCACTCGCCTAAGCCTTTGTATGAGAACTATTGTCGATTAGTGGACAACCTCCGATGTATATATATATCAACTGGGTCATCTCTGACGATTGATATATTATTTTGTCTCGTGGACTACCCTCGGGATGAATATATATCAATCGGGTCATCTGACGATCGATATATTATTATTCGTCTCACGACTACCCTTCAATTTAATAATAATCAATGTCCACGATCGATATTTTAGCCTAATTCATCCGATAATTTAAATACTTTAGACAACCCTCCAACTATCTTCTGTGGACTATCCTAATGCGACTTCAATTCCTATAATCCTGGGTAAAGTCTCCAGAAGGCATATGGAATGCATGTATGCTATTTCCAATATACCTAATCATAATGCAAATATGTAAATATGCACACATTCATAATATCCACTACACAATCATGTCATGTAATTATCATTTCAAACATCAAAATTAAATTTTCATTAGCTAATGATCAAATTCATGAGTAAATTTAATTTAAACTACCTACCAAACACATATTTTCACAAAATATATTTTGAGAACACTAAGGCTCGGAATAGTGGAAACTCGCTTTTACTTTCATTCCCGAAAAATCATAAAAACACGGCCTACTCTAGTGAACCTGCTCTATGGCCATTTCCGGCCTCAATCCAACCAATACATAATTTATCACAAATGCATCAATTGACACCTAAATCAGCCATGGAACGTGCCACTACCGCTCCATTTTCTTTCAAAATTTGTATCAATTGCTCCAAGGTTTGGGACTGATCAACGGTTCCTCACGCTACCATTATACTCAAACATTCGTGAAACACTCAAATAACAAAACTCAAGAGGAGAAACTCCTACCTCAAGGAGTTTGTGAAATCTAAAATCGGTACCTACGCGGTCCTCTCCAAGGTAGAGCAGCTCTCCTTCTTGTCTCAAGATCACACTACGAATCTCCTGATATTCTAGAGAAGTGACCTTCTCACTCTAAAAGAACTCCATTTCTTTTGTTCATCGTATCCCCAAATCTCTCTCTTCACGCTTTTCTTATTCTTGTTGGAGAAGATGTCACTATTCCTATTTTTGTCTTTGTGACTTGGAAACAAATCTCTAAATGACCATTATGTCCTTCATTACTCAGAGATTATATATTCGCACTATCTCGCTTGCCCATTTTCATTTCTCATTTCTACTCATACCACTTTATGGCACATGAGTACGTGTTATATGTGACTTCGTCAGATCAAACCGCTTTGATCAAGACTAACATGCCTCGTGAAAACGTGCAACTCGTCTCGTTCTATAATTTAATAAAATTTTACGCAAGAATAGATTTCATAGATTTATTTAATCTTTGCATAAATCGTTTACTACCCAAGATCTAGAGAATTAATTTTGATTTTAATCGAAATCGTAAGCAATTTTGTAATCGAAATTACGTATTTTTGCTCCTTATTCCAAATTGGAATTTCTGGTCTTACAAGATTCACTGTGAGTTATCATACGCCGGCGACGAAACTCTCCGAAAGTCTAGATACGTAGAGTTATGCAACGTGGAAAATGCAAATGCAAGGATAATGAAGACATCAATCTGCAGAACATACCAACTCCCCAGAACCCGTAAAACCAAACTGTGAGCAGCCTTTCGTAACTGCTTCATCTCAAGCCAGCAAGAAGATAAAATCAAAAAAAGGAACGTCAAAATTTAAAGAAAACTTTGAAATAGATATTTTTTTTTACTTTCCAACTTTTCATTAATGAGTTGTAAGGCATTTATTGTCCATTAAGGACAAGTGGCCTCAAACAATTAATTGTTAGGTAGATTTTTTTTTACTTTTCAAATTTCCATTCGTTAGTTTGTAAGTAGTCTATAAATTTGAGGTTTGAGCACATGAGGAGCAAAAAGAGGAGTTATATGAGCTTTATGGAGCAAAAAGAGTGAGCAGAGTTGCAGAGTTTGAGAGAATTGAGTGAGAGTGAAGGAGTTTGCATGTAAAGAATCAGCTGTGAATTCTCTTAAAGTATTTCATTCATATTTCTTTTGTTCTTTACTTAATTTTCTTTAAGTTTATTTTATTTAGGAATAAAGTAAAAGATAAGCAAAGCGTGGAAATGGAGTTTTGATTTTAAATATTTTAATAATAATAATTAACCTATACTGATCTCGTTGTTATTATCTTTCTTATACAAGGAAAATTTTCTTAAAAAAATCAATCTTTGAAACTCATGTTTTGAAAGCAGAATTTTAAAAAACTAGAGTTCTTTTAGTCTTAACCTAAAGGAACTTTAACCCGCTTTTGTTTATGATAGACGCTTTAGAGACTTGTCTCGTGGTTCATGGATTTTTCCTATGACACTATGATGTTTCATTATTCTTAATTTAACTCAGGTGTTTTTGGGAGATTTGTGAGATGGCTTTGTTTGGTATAAGGGAGAATTACTCTTGCATTTATTAATTTCATCATGTTAATTTATTAGTTATTTAAAACTTTGAAATTAAATCCAGAGTACTAAAAAGTTTTATCTTACCCTGCTTAGTTCTGTATTGTTAAAAACTCCTTTGAAATATTGTGTGGCGATCTTTTCATAAAAATTCAGGAAAATTTTGTATGTTTTTAATCGTGTGTTTATTTTATGTCTTTTATTCCTTATCCGCCTAGTGTTTATAATTTAGATTATCATGATCAAAAGAACTTAGTAATAGAATTTATATTCAGCGTAAGAATTTAGGAAAAATTTAGATAAACTCGCATGCTTTTAAGAACAAATCAAAGTAAAAACCTACTAAAGATATTCAAAACCTTGTTTCCTCTTAAATAATTGTGTGAATAAAACTACTAATAAAGAAACTTAATATAAGAGTTATTTAACCTAGAATTTTAGTTAGAATAGAAATAGTTAAATATTATATAGATTATGTTAGTAGTTCAAGTTCTTATGCTAGTAGTTCAATTTCTTAGAAGTTAGTGTAGAAATAAGTATAGAAATTTAGAATAGGTAGAAAACCTTGTAGAAATTAATGAATCCTGAGTTTAAAAAAGAAGAAATTAAATATTTTAAGAACTCAGAAATTCAAATAGAATAACCAAAAAGTAGTATTAGAAGAACATAAAAAGAGAAAGAATACCATGTGAGTGACTGATATAAAATTTAGAAAAGGTTAAATTCAATGAGAAGTTAATGATTCGGTAATACAACATTAGGAATTAGAAAGAAGTTTGAAGACTTTAAACATTTTAATTTAATTAAGAGCAAATCTTAGATTATATGTAAAAGAACATTTAGTTAAAGAAGATAAATTTTGTAGAAAAGAAATAGAAAAATAAAAAATTGAACAACAAATCTTTGAAAGAACTATTGAAAAAATCTTGTAATAAAATGATCAAATACTTGGAAATAATTAGTTATGAAACTAAAGAATTAGAAGAAAATAAAATAGGAAAATCTTTTCCAAAAAAAATTTGAAAAAATCCTAATTCTAGGGAGAAAAACTTCAAAACTAGTGTAGAAAATAAAAATCAACTGCTTGAACCTAGAAATTTAGAAGTGGAAAACTAAAAAAGAAACAGGAATTTATAGAAGAAAATTGAAAAAGGCACAAAAGTTAAGTAACTCCATAAAGCCAAAAACCTTAGTGTCTAAAGTCCTAATAATAAGATTTTTTAGCCAATATACTATAAGTTCATTAGAAATATAGTATATTTAGACTTAGATTCTTCTTAATAAATAAAAACTTTTTAAAAATAAAACCGTGTGGAGCAATATATGCATTTAGGAGTAATTTTTATTATGTATAATTAATTTCATAGGAAAAGAAATAGGAGCACTTGTAACATTAACCCTTTAGATACTAGAAATAATCTTAATAGGACGAGCCTTAGCCGCTATGTGGGCTAACATGAACCAAAATTATGTCAAGAGAGGTTTAGATCCCACACTTGTATAGATCTTAGGGAATTTATCAAAAAATAAAAATAACGATAAATACAAAAGGATATGATATGAACCTGTGAGCAAACCCTAGTGTGTACTTAGATTTATTGAAAAATGAATAAAATGCTTAAGTTTAAAATGCATGATGGAATTTGATGATATAGTAAAACTTTTGTAGTAAAACTGTGAAATATGATTGAAGTTAAACCCTTAGATACAAATTATTTGTTAGAAGAGAATGGAATTACCATATAAATAAACTAAAACAAAAAAATATCCAACCTCTAGTAGTATATATCAAAATAAAGATGGAAGTGCTAGTATAACATCGGGAAATTATAGAATCCATAACATAACTTAGTCCTATAGTGAAACTCGAATCGAATATGTTAATGAAAATATAGAAGAACCGTAAATTAAAGCAAATATAGAAATCATGAGAAAATTTATAGAAACTCGTAGTTAATTGATGTATCGGTTAAGAATTTGAAAATCCAAAATTGTTGATGCGAACCAATAGATAAAGAAAGCTTTATAGATATAATGTGTGCAATAAATTATTTAGATGGATCAAATAATTTAAAAACTTTACTAATCAAACTCTAGTTAAAAAAATTTTAGATATAGAAAAGTAATTAATCCAATTTATAATACAACCAAAGCATATTCTAGAAAAGAAGAAAAATAAATGAAATAACCTAAATCCCAAAGAACATGAAGAAAAAAATAAAAATAAGGAAACAATAAAAAGAAAATAAAATTGAAGTAAGAATCCAAATGTAAAAACAGAAATAGTTAGACAAGGCTGCAATTTAAAAACAAGAATAGAACCTTCTAGTAGTTAATATTCACAACCAATAAATGAATATAGAACAAATGGACCAATTTTAGATATAATAGATAATACTTTTAGTAACTTGAAACCATAGAAAATTTGGGAACAACTTTAAACATGGTAATTGTAGCTTCAAAACTAACAAGAAATATATGAATATTGTAAAAGTACACTTTGTAGGAAATCCAGATTACAATTTTTTAGGAAATATGGAACAAGAAACAAAGTATCATTTTCTGTGAAGTTAGAAATAATTTTAGTATATTTGTGTTTATAAATGTAATACCCAGAAAATTTGGCCATTTTTAAATTATTATTTCCATAATTGTTTTCATTTATTTTGAATTGTTAAATATTACTATAAAGTCAGACTAAGGTTAATGGAAGTGGGGTAAAATCTCTACTAAACAAAGACCCTTCTCTCTCTCCCCGTATACACTTCACGGCGCACTGGTCCTCGCTCGCTGATCGGCCGCCTCTCGCCACCGATCCAAGCATCCGACGCCTGGGAAAAGGTAGCCCCATCACTCGCCACCCTTTGCTCCCTTTGCTCGATCTCGCTCAAATCGCTGTTTCCGCGGACCACATTGGGCCCCTTCTTCCTCTTCTCCGGCGCCGCCGCCTCCGTCCGACCACACCCTGGAGCCACCACTGCGCCGCCTACTCACCACCCTCTTTCTCCCACGCCTCGGGCAGCTTCCTCACATCGCCGCAGCCGCCGTTCCTTCCCTCTCATGTGGCGCTGTCACTTCCCTCGCTACTTTAGGTGGTTGCCTACGAATGAAATTCTTGCGTGTTTTCGCCAAACAGCGGCTATTTAGCTCGGGGACTCTGCAAAAACCTTAGGGGGAGGTATGATTCGCCATTTCAAACTTTTTAATCGTAGGAATTCTAGAGAGATAAAACTTGGGTAAGAAAATTTCGCTTTTATGCATTTTGAGTTGTTTTTTAAGCGCCTAAAAATTATGCAAAAATTCCTGCTTTTGACTCCTAATCCCGATTCACGCTAGGTACCCTGACACTCGACGGCTCACCTTCCGCCACCACGGCGGCGCGACTGAAGCTTGCCTGACAGAATCGTCACCCCCGCTCCGTGTTCCGACGGCGTGATCGGGCTCGATTCGAAAGGCCAGAAGAATCTATACCCTAAACGTGTGGACTCTAATCAAAGTAAATTGTCCTATAATCGATTTTAATTTGTTCAATGATGTATGTGGAATATGTCCATCGTATTCGACTACGCTGAATTAGTTACTTGTAATACTTGTATAAATCCAAAGTAGTTGCATTGGTGATCGATTGTATATTGCGTAATACAAATTGTTGATTTGATGGATTGGACGAGTCGGCAAATAAAATTATAATTGTGTGTCTGCTCGATGTTTGATTTCCATCGTATATCGGGAATGCTATTTAGCGTGCCTGGACTTGTTTTACAGAGTTAAGTCCAAATTGGGAGGTTCTGCCAATTTTCGTGTAGAATTTAAACGCTTTATAATGGGCTCAGCCTCGAATTGTCTAGTCAAGTCTAGGAGCTGCTTCTAAACCCCCAACTCGATATTGATTATGTCTTTCATTCTAGATTGTCCACCTACTTCAAAGTAAGGTACTGAGGTGTAGCTTCTTACCCGAGACCCGATCTCTTTCCGTGAGCTGAGCATCATATAGTTTGCACACATCATCCGCATGCATTGCATAGCATTTTATGGTATTAGGCTACACCCCATCAATGCTTTTACATGATTATTACTATTGGAATTGTATTTACTATGGTAACTAAATTCATTTTAGTTGTTATGAAATATATCCGCATATGAGACCTGCTATGATGATGCGTGAGTGCGCATCAGATGTATGTCATTGTGCATCAGATTGAAATGATTGTAATGGAACTGATAAGAGGGACATACCACCCAGTGGGTCTGTGTAACAATAATATTTGACCATTGATCGATTATGTTATAGGTTTATGATGGCTATGGACATTATCTCCTGTCGAGCGCTTCCCCTGTGGATGCCGTGAGGTAAGGTCCCCCTGTCGAAGGCATTTCCTGGCGCCAATATGGATTGCGATATTAGTCGGGAGGTAAGGACCCTGGTTGAGCATTCTCTCGGGGCGCCAGCTATAGGTTATTGGATTAAGTGTCGACCTGAGTCATAGGACCCCGGCTCAGCATTCCTCCTGGGCGCTGGGCCCCACCTGATTTAAAGAGAGCCGTAGGAGCCTATAGCATTGGAACATGCGGTCCCTACTAATGTCCTCGCTTGATGTGATATCTGAAAAGCTGTCTTGCGCTTAAAATCTATGCTGCAAGTATACATGATCACGTGAATTTTTATTATAATTTTGCTACTGTGTCTATATTCATGAATTTCCTGTTGGTATGCATAACATTTTGGTCAGGATGTGGTATAATTTATATGATAATTAATCACTCCTAGACTCCGATACCACTTCTATTTCTGTGTTCCACGCCCCTCCTTCTCCAGATCTCTGATAAACCTCCGACCTCTTCCTTCACGGCGGTTGGCATGTAATTAGCTATGATATTATTAATCTTTGTCTATTTAATCTAGTGCCAATGCAGTGATTGAACATATTAGTATATGTTTCAGAATTCGCATAAAATTCGCTCATTTCATACTTTATGATTTGCATGGATCGAAACTTTATTTCTCCCACTCGATGTTTGGGTATCCGAGCATATTATAAGTATGTATGGATATATAGTCAAAGATCGATGATAGTCTGTGATGAATATTTCAATAAGGTTTGCTACGTTTTTGGCGTGGTCTTAAGTGCCTTCCCCATTCCTCAAAGGCACACGCCTGCATTCTCAGCCATCGCGAGTGTTGGCATTTAGGCTATAGGTTCATTTCCTATGGCCTAGAGTCTAAGTTTCAAAGATCGGAATTAGGATCGTAGCCCGTCCCTGTCTAATACCAATACATCTAGTTCCCGCTTCATCCGTTAGGGCGTCCGTTGTTATCCGATAGTCTCGTGGTTTACTTTCAAAGATGAGACGGAGATTTAGGTGGGCTAATGCAGCGGTAGCCGCAGATGTCAGAAATGGGTAGCAACCGCGAGGTCGCACAAGCTTCTATGATGAGGCCCAAGAGGCCCAAGATGAGGTATCCCTTCACTTAATCCACCCGCCTCCCGAAGAGGGCGGGTATGAGACTGGTAGCCCCAGGCAAACATCAGATGCATCGCCGATGAGCCATGTGCCGAGGAGCCACAGTTAATATGCCCCATATTAGCTGCACAAAGATGCTCGTGGTCGTGCTGTACCACTATGGAGGCATTTTCTTGGTAAAGGACTGGCAAAAGCAGATACCTCTCCAAAGAATCCTATAGAGTAATCATAAAGTAGCTTCGCTAATAGTTCTCAATGGTGACTGTGGATCTGACCTGTATATCACATTCCATCGTTCCAAAGACACCAGCTTTAATGAGGTTGTATTTGATGGGGTATCCGTGACCTAATGGACTTTCTAGACTATGGAGAAGAGAGCATTTGATCCGAGAGCATCCTGATAGACTGATTATTCATGTATGCATTCAGGCAGACAGCAGACAGACAGCACTGCCGCTCTCGAGGGTATGACAAAGGCCTCACTCGTGAGAGATTTAAAGATAACTACATTTCTTGCCATGAGACAAAAAAGTACCGTGGAGATGCTCTGAGTGTAATCAAGAGAGATTATATGTCCGTAGTGGAGTACACCAGTTCATGTATCTTAGTAAATTTGTTCGGAGTTAGCTGGGAAGCAATGTGAGGTCGCAAAGACGAGTGCATCACCGGCTCGATTTACATTTCATCCTTGGTAAGGCCGAGGAAGTGTAGCTCGAGGTCACCACTTAGCGAGACATGGAGACCGACCTTCTCATGGTATCTTGGGGATGGAAGCAAGAAGAAGACCTCGCATTAAGAGCAAACTAGTACACCGTCGCAAATACAGCATTATGGTGGTACAGGTACTTTCGGTGGTGGCAGTCAAGCAGACAGAGCACTTAGACCAAGGGTCACAAAGAAGGGCAGACTTAAACTGTGTATGCGGCTTGTAGAGGCCTCCGATTGGATAGGTTTAGCCCATGGGGGCTTATAGTTCAACGATGCAGTTCGTGCCCTGGGGTATGCTGAAGACTAGTTCGTATCAAAGATGTGCCTACAGCAGGGGCGGATGCATCAGGTCTCACAGATGGCGGCTAGTGGAGCTTGTTCCTTTAGGTGTGAGAGTCATTCACATGGCCAAATCATGTCTCAGATCCCCACCACAAATCTTCCTGGTCTCCCGCTGGCCAGTGTCACTCGCCAGCCACCTGGATCGTTTAGTCCTTCCAAAGGGTGCGCAGTGATAGCGCAGGGCCGTGGATACTGAGGTAGAGTCCTGGAGGCGATTTAGTGGTAGCCAAGGCCGGATTCGAGCTCCCACTGGGCCTGGATCGGTCAGCCGTAGTTTCTTTACACTACTTCCCTCGTGACGCCAGGCGCCAAACGTCATCGACATCATCTCACCGTTTATACCAAGGCTAGTGTTATTAGATCCGGTGCCACACTTCTTCAGGTCCCCTAGTTTCGCAACACCAGCTCGTGTTCACCCATCACTTGAGACCAAGTATCGCCACTACCCTCCGAAAGTGATGCCTGTAGGCGATATTTACTTCCCCATCGTGTCCGATTCGTAGTAGTGCAGACCTTCTCAAAGAGATCTCATTTTGTTGGATGATGGATTTCGAGGTTATTCTGCATGGATTGCTGCTAATAAGTGTCTTCACCCACTGATCAATAGAGAAACAAGGATTTTCCGGATTCCATGGATTCGCTGTGAGTTCGGTTTCGTGGGTGAGTGACACAAAATTCTTCTAATTTAATTTCAAATGACATCACTAAAGTGATGTTACGCTGGGTGCCAGGTTATCCGTTCTTTGTAAGGGACACGCAAGATAGAGGTAAAGTTGATGATGTCCCTATCGCTGTGAATTTCCCCCGATGTTTCCTACAGGAGCTCACAGTGTGGCTGCCACCCCGATGCAGTGAGATAGAATTTGCATTGATGTCAGACGCATAAATTCTTCTATCTCCTTGCCACCTTATAGGATGGCACCTTACAGAGTTGAAGGAGTCATGAGCGCCATGGATTTGTTAGGACAAAGGTTCGTTTCCCAGCCCAGGCACTCTCCCTGGGTGCTCCTGTTATTTGTAAGGAAGAAAGATGGTTCCTCACTATGTATAGATCATGCATACCGAATAAGGCGATAATACGTGACAACATCCGTCCTCGAATAGATGACTTTATTGATCACCAGGTGCATCATGTTTTTCTAAGATTGATCTACGTCGGATATCACTTCAAATGAATAAGACATGAGGGATGTTCCAAGATAAAGATTCGTGACGAGGTAATGGTACTTATTATGAGTTCCTAGTGATGTCTTTCGACTCACTAATGTAATCACAAGAATTTCTTTATGGATTTGATGAATGTAGTGTTCAACCTTCCTCGATCGCTTGTAATTGTGTTCATTGATGATATCTTAGTGTACTCGAATGAGGAGGTTTACAGAAAGCATTTGCTGATAGTATCAGCAGACTTCGAGGAGCAGGTGCAATTATATGCCACCTCCAAGTGTGAATTCCTGGGTCGGATAAAGCAGCCTCTCGGGACAATAGATCGGTAAAGGTATTCAAGTGGATCCCAAGAAGATAGAGGAGTTGATATCATGCAGACCAACTACTTGACTGAGGTCTGCCCCTGGTTTAGCTTGCTATTATCGCTGCTTCGCATGTGATTTTTCAAGATCGCTATACCCTTGATAATGCTAACCTGTAGAATGTGAAGTTTCAAAGGATGTGTGAGGTCAGGAGGCTAGCTCTTTGTCGAAGGGACTGCCTGACCCTCCGCTCCAAAGGCTGGTACTACCTTCCGGTACAGAGGCCATATGCTGTATCGTGTGACGCCTAGAGTTGGACTGGGGTGTGTATCGATGCAAGCATTTGTAATAAGGATTGCTTGTGCTTCTGAAACCAAGCAGACACGAGCACTTTCTCACCTAACTCATGACTTGAGATGGCGGCAGCATCTTTGCAGCTGAAGATCCGAGATACTTACCAGATGTGGTGAGACATGTGAGATTTCATTGGATCACAAGAGTTTAAAATATATTTTCTCAACAGAGCTAAATTTGAGACAAGAGAAGATGGTCGAGTTGCTTAAGGACTATGATCGTATCATCTAATATCACCTGCAAGGCTAATGTGGTGGCGTAATGTTTTATAGGAAATCATCAAAAAATTCATTCCACATTTAAAAAGAAAGCTTACAACTGATCAAGGAGCCAGATGTGAAACTGTACAGGATCAGGCTCTAGCAACTAGAGGTGCTGTGGAGTCCTGGAGCACTTTAGCATACCCTCAGAGCCAAATCCCGCTCCACGGATGACCAGATAACTCCTGGGAATGCAGGACCCACATTGATGAAAAATTCCTATGGATGAGGCCCAAACAGGTCGTAAGGTGTGATTTTGTGATTGTGAAGATGGCACGTTGAGATTGGTACTAGATTGTGCGCCCGAGGTTGATGACCTGTAAAAGAGATTAGCGGAAGTGTGCCCCATCAGGTGGGCCTTATAAAGATTTTATCCGTTCCACTAAGATGTATCGTGATCTTAGGGGTAAATTATTGGTGGGGGAGTGTGGTGCAATGAAGAAGGATGTAGCGGAGTTTGTAATCATGTTCGACGGTTAAGTCAAACTTGAGCATCGGTTGGTCCTGGCAGCCAGAATTCACCCTCTACATCTGCAGTGGAAATGTGGAAAATATTACTATGGACTTTGACTGGTTACTTTAACTTCGCAGGAATGATTCCAATTTTGATGATAGTGTCGATCAATGATCAAGTCGGCACTACTTTTTACCCGTGAAGATAACTTTTCCTCAGAGCTGTGTATGCTAGTATATTGATAGGATTGATAGTCTCTTGCGAATCTCAGCCTCATTAAAAATCCGGCGCAGGGCCTCCCATCACTTCTAGGTTTCAGTGGAAACTCTGAAGGCTGAAGAGCTTGGTACTCGATTGGACTTTAGCATACCTTTCTACCCTCAGACGGATGGACAACTGGAGAGGACTTCATTCGCATTGAGGACATGCCGAGGATGTGCGATGGATTTTGAGGCTAAATGGAACGGTATTTACCTTAGGAGTCTTCAAGGCATAATAAGAAGCATTATGCTAGTATCGGTGGCTGGCGCCTTCACAGGCATTGTAAGGTAGGAAGTAGATCGCGCTTGTCGAAGAACAGAGAGGAAACTAATGTGTCCCGACCAGTCCAAATCACTTCCTAAGATTCCCATTATTCGAGGTTGCCTGCCCGAGGATCGCTCGCCAGAGATTAAGAGCTACGCGACCCTGTAAGAGAAAACACAAGTGGAGTTCAGTAGTGGAGCATGTATTCCCGAAGGTCATGCGAGGCTGATGAGATCGGTAAGAGGTGAAATTAGCACCCACAATATGGGACCCTTTGAGATTGTGAGAGTTGGGATGTGTAGCCCATCAATCGGAGTCACAATTTAATTCCCGCCAATATTCATCCTGGCCTTTCTGTTATCTATGTCGAGGAAGTACGCGCCGATCCCTTCCTTCACATGTGCCACAAAGCTCCAAGAAGCAGAGACTTGAGGGATTTATCAGATGAGGAGCGACCTCAGAGCTACTGTGGATACCTGCAGTCCACACAATCTCATCAAAAGTCATCCCAATGGTCAAAGTCCTACATGGAATCTCAGTCTTTAATCAAGAAAGGCACTCTGAACTGCCAGATTATTTTTACGCTCATACTCATACTTGTTCCAAAGAATGAGTATAAGTTTTTTTATTCTTAAATCTTATGACGACTTTTCTATGTGAGAGAAAATGTAATACACTCAGAAATTTGGCTACTTTTAAATTATTTCCATAATTGTTTAATATTTATTTTGAATCATAAACATGGGTCAAGTAAAGCTCACTAAGGCCAATGAAAGCGGGCAAAAAACTACCAAACAAAGATCTTCTCCTCGACACCACGGCGCGCCGCCCTCGCTGACAAGGTCGCCACCATCCACAAAATATCCAAAGGACGCTTGAAAAGGCGTCCCATCACCGCTCACCTCGCTTTGCTCCGATCTTGCCTCAAAAACTGTCGCTCCTCGCCCCGGAACATCACGCCGTCCCTCCTCTTTCTTCTCCGGCGCCGCCTCCGTCCGACCACCTCGAGCCACCGCCGCGCCGCCACCACTCGACCCTTCTCGACGCCGCGCTCGACACGCGCAGCCGCTCCTTCCCTCTCACAAAGGCGCGCTACCCTCGCAGCTTTAGTATGCCGTTCTCGCCTGTAGAACAGCCTTTGGCGTGTTTCGCCAAACAGCGCTATTTCGAGCTCAGACTCTAAACCTTTAGGAGGTATGATTCGCCAATAGCTTCAAACTTTAATCGTAGTGAATTTAGAGTATAAACTAAGAAGAAATTTGCTTTATGCATTTTGAGTTGTTCCTTAAGTTGCCTAAAATTATGCAAAATTGCTTTGACTTCTAATCCCGATCTACACGCTTGCACTGGATTTAATCACGGTTGACTTTTCCGCCACTGGCCACATGACTTCTGGAAGCTTGTTCTTGACAGACCCGTCTGTCTCTCCGTCTGTGGTCTCGACGGTGTGGATCAGCTTCCGTGATTCGAGCGTAAAGAATCTATACCCTAAAACGGTGGGACTCTAATCGTGCAGCAATTGTCCGATAATCAATTTTAATTGTTCACCGATACGTGGAATATGTCCACTCCATTTCGACCACGCTGAATTAGTTTACTTGTATCGATAATCCAAAGAAGTTAATAAGATTGATTGTGTAAAGGCAGTAATACAAATTGTTGATTTGATGGATTGGGACGAAGCCGCAATAAAATTATAATTGTGTGTCTACATGTTTGATTTATCGCGGTATATTGGGAATGTGTTATATGCAGGTTCCGACTCTGTTTTACAGTGAGTTGTCCAAATTTTTAGTGGGGAGGTTCACGAATTTAGAATTTAAATGTGCCTTATATCGGTTCAGCCTTCTGTGGAATTGTCTGAATTGGTCTAGAGTTGTTTAAACTCAATCCTCATATTGATTTATGTCTTTCATTCTGCATTGTCCAAATAATACGCTGTATGTGTACCGAGGTGCAGCTCACTCCTGACCATCCCTTCCGTGATGATATCATAAGCAGTTTACATGCCATCATCTCGATGCAATGGGTATATGCATTTAAGTGGTATTAGGCTACACTCTATCATCACGACATGATTATTACTATTGGAATTGTATTTAAGTGGGGTAATTCAAATTATTTAGTTGTTGCTAAAAAAAATATATCTCGTATATGAGGATCAAAAGAGACACGACGGGTGTGATGCGTATTGTCAGGAGGATGTTGTCGTGCATCACATTTGAAAGGATCAGAATGGGGAAACCATAGAGATTACAACAATTTGGTAGTGGCTGCGGCTAAGGACCGTATCGACCGATTTCATGTTATAGGTTTAAGGATGGTTATGGACATGAGTTCCCCAAGCTGGAGCGTTCTGGACGCCGAGGTAAGGTCCCCTCGTCGAAGCATCTGGGCGCCAAGCATGGATTATGGAGATATTAGTTGCTGGAGGTGCACCTGCATTCTCTGGGGCGCCAAACAGGTTATTGATTAAGTGTCGCACAAAAGTGGAGTCATGACCGTCAGCATTCTCCTGGCGCCGCCTCATCTGACGGTAGCGAGCCAGAGAGCTTATAGTATTGAATGCTGTAGTGGTCCTACTTTCTAATGTCTCGCTTGATGTGATATTTGAAGTTATGACATGAACTGCGCTTAAGTATATGATCAGCTTGAATTTCTTATTAATATAATTTCATTACTGTGTCTATTATACTCTGCAAGTATGCATAATATTTTGGTCAGGATGTGGTATAATTTATATTGATAATACTTCCTACTCAGACCGAGCCTCACTTATTTTCTGTGTCTCCGCTGCCCTCCTTCAGATCCTGATAAACCTCCGAATTCTCTTCTTCTACTACAAGATAATGCATTTATTGCTATTATTATTAATTCGTCTATTTAATTCTTAGGTGTCATCAAAAGATTGAAATATTAGTATGTTTTGTAATTCGCATAAATTCGCTCATTTCTGGGGTACGATGATTTGTGTGTATGGATCGAAACTTTATTTCCTACCGATGCTCTTGCATCCTCGAGGCATACATGTGCGTGACAGCAAATGCGGATCGTGCATGATAGCCTGCATGAATATTTCAATAAGGCTTGCTACGCTGCCCCGGTGGCCTTATGCCTTCCTGCCATTCCTAGTGCCATTACTACCTCGCATTTGGGCCGTGACAATAAACTTATAAAATTATATTTGTAACACTCAAGAGAGGGGGCTCATCCCTCAGATTACTCTTTATAAGTTGAACAGCTTAAAATTATGTAACATTTCGTATATAAGAATATGAACAAAATTTAGAAAGATGTACTCCTTCTAAAATAGATAGAATAAGTCTCATAATATTTGAAATAAATACATGTTAAAACATGTAGGTCGTAGTAGGCGTTATTATGGAATACTGGTCATAAAACTTCTATATAGCAGCAGAGTACTTGTAAAAATTGAGCTGAAAGAATGTTTTAACAGCAGAATAGTTAAATGTGCCAGATACTTTGTAGAAGATTAGTCTCTAGAGAAGAATAGATAGATAAGAGAGCAGATAGTAGGAATATGTGTGCCAAAACAAGGTAGAAATGTACCTTAGAAGAGTATCTAGAACTTATTATAAAAATTTCAAACTTTTTTAATATAAGATATAGAAATTCTTGTAAATATTGATAAAAAGTTACAGTTGTACCACTATAAAATTAATGTAAATAAAGAAGTTTATGTGGGTAAAGTCATATGAAAAAACCTTATTTGAATTCCAAAATAATAAATTTGAATTAAATAGAAATCTTAAATTAAAATTACTTAATAAAGAATATGAGTTAAATAGTGATACGAATTGTTATGAATTAGATTTTTGAGAGCACAATTTATATAGCTAGAAGATGAAATGAAGAATTCCTTTTACCTTAAATACACTTCAGAGGCTCTTTGTAAAGACTGAGTTACAGATGTATTTCAGATGCACGACGATTTGTTTATGATCAATCCTTTATGCACAGTGAAAGAGCTCTAAAGAGAAATAAAAGCAAAACTCATTCTTGGAAATCAGTTATTTTTGTGTTTGAAATCCAAATTTTTCTCAAAATCTTTTTGAAGAATATAAATATGCTGAGCTGCATCTTTCTATTTTAAATTCTCGTGCTTCTAAATTTCTCAGTGTTTAATATGTTATAAATTACAGTTTTACCCAAATACTCCTCAAAATTTACAGATTCAATATTGTTTTAGAAACTCGAGGGCCTAAATGCTTAAGAACTGTTAGTAAGAAGAAAACATATAGATTTAGAATTGAAAGTCGGTTTTTGAATAATGCTGGTAAAATGCATTTATTCAATATGACAAATAACTTTATTAATGAACGCTTGATAAATTTTGTATTAAAATAAAATTATTTATACATTGGCAGAATTATTATTTAGAGGTTTCCTATAAAAAAAGTAAATAAGAATCTCACAGAGTATTATATGAATACTTAGAATTAAATGCTGGACTAAATAGATAGATAAGCTTACTACATCTCATTTACTGTTGTTTATTTTTAAGCCAGTAAATATGTCTTTCTTTTAGATCAAAATATTTTGAATCATTCTAAATTGCTGGATTGAGTGATTTTGAAACATATTTCAATTAGTATATCAGTACCTGGTTTTCTCGAAAATCGAAATAGCAGTTCACATGTCTTAGAATTCCAAAACACAGATATATCTTGGAAATCCATACCTTGTTTAGAATCGATGGCTGTACGCTATCATCATACCTATATATCAAACATACAAAGAATTTTACTACCTCAATAAAATTCCGAATGTGAATGATTTGCTTCTCAAAGAATTTCTCGTGAGAGCCACAATAGATTTAGAGATTTTCAAATTCACTTAAAATTAGAACAAAATTTCTATCTTATTACGGGGTCCCTGACCATGTCATTTGAGAACCTAGTTATTGTAGGTTCTTTCGAACTCCAAAAATTCCTTTATAATCTTCAAGAACAAGATTTTAGTTAATCGTCAGGTAGATTCATCGTAGTTATCATAATGTCAATGATGACGTGAACTTCTCTCTGAAAACAGATGCGTAGAGCGAATATGCAAACGCGAAAATTTTTTTTTTAATGGAAGGAGAGCATGAAGACACAGCCTGCAAACAGAGCTAACTTCAGAAATCGCAGCCAAATTTCGCAGCAGCTTTTACCAAGCTTGTTCGTGTTAAGAAAGATAAAGTTAAACACGCGTCAGCCCTAAGAAGTTTGAATTTGCTCAACTTCTCATTTATCATAGATAGATATTTTTACACTTTCCAACTTTCTCATTTTTCACGATGTAAGCAGCATTCATTGCACCTGTCAGCGGCCCTCAAACAATTAATAAACAGATACTAAATCTCTCTGTTCCTCAGCTTACAGTCTATACCCTGAGTGTGCCTGAGCACATGTAGATAAGAAGAGAGAGTTATACAGCTTTATGAGCAAAGAGAAGTTATTGTGGCAGAGTTTGAGAGACTGGAGCCAGAGCGCAGAGTTTGTACAGTTGATCAAGGTGCTCTAAAGGCTTATTCTCTTTTGTTCTTACTTGCTCTTTTAAGTTTATTCATTTTAGGGGAACAAAGGGGTAAAGATGTTGGGGTGAGGTCGGGAGCCTCTGATCTTTTTAAAATATTTTTAAATACATGGCTTCGTTCCATATCGATCCTCAAGTCATATTATCTTTCTTATACAAAAGAAAATTCCTTTCTAAAATTCAATCTTGAAACTCCATGTTTTGAAAGCTGAATTTTAAAACTGGGAAGTTCCTGCTCCAATTCATTTGCTTCAACTCGTTAGATTTATGATATGGTGCTTTAGGAGATTTGTAACTGAGCCCATGGGGAGCTTGTTACTAAGGATGTTTTATTGTTTCATTTTAAATCAGAAGGAGATTTGTGAGATGGGTTTTTTCTGCTGGTATAAGGACAATAATTCATCCCTATACCAAAACAAACTCCATCCTACAAATCCTCCCAAAAACACCTCGTATTTAAATTGGGTATCAATAAACATCACTGCGGTCATAGAAAATCCCCCCACCAAGATCTTGCCAAAGTTCTCAAAACGCCTATCCGCCAAACGTTAAAGGTCACAAGGCGGGTTAAGACTAAAGACTTAGTTTTAAAAATCTTCGCTTCAAAACATGGTTTTAAAAGATTGATTTTTATCAAGAAAAAATTTCTTTTGTATAAGAAAGATAATAACAAATAAGGGATCAATGTAGGTTAATTATTATTATAAAAATTTTAAAATCAAAAACCCATTCCTTTGGCTTATCTTTTTACTCCCTTTGTTCCCTAAATAAAAATAAACTTAAAAAATTAAAGTAAAAACAAAAGAAATATGAAAAACTGGGAAATACTACACCTATTGGATTCAAACTTTCAGATAAACTCCCTTCACTCTCACTCAATTTCTCTCAAACTCTATATAACCTTAACTCCTCTTTGCTCATAAACTCATATAACCTCTCTTTGCTCCTACTCCCATTTATGCTCAAACCTCAATTTATAGACTACTTACAAAACTAAAAGACAAAATTGAAAAGTAAAAAAAATCACTCTTAAATAACTAATTGTTTGAGGCCACTTGTCCTTAAAGGACAATAAATGCCTTACAACTCATTAATGAAGTTGGAAAGTAAAATATCTATCTATAATAAATGAAAAGTTGAAATCTCTAAATTCAAACTTTTCTTTAAATTTTGATACTGCTTATTTTTGTTGTCTTCTTGCTACCGAGATAAGCCTGGTTCCGTAAAAGTCATACTGGTCGGTTTTTGGCAGCTCTGCGTGAGTTGACTACCGCTTGCAAGATTGATGTCTCATTATCCTCTTCCAATTGCGCCTTACGCTTTACATAACCTCAGATCTTAGACTTTCCTGTGGTCATGTCATCGACGATGATAACTCAGTGAATCCGCCTCGCAGAAATGTTAATAAAATCTTGTTCTGTAAGGTTATAAAATTGGGGTTGAAAAATTTTTCTAAATGGCTGGTTCTCCAAACGACATGGTTGGGGCTTCTTCCAATAAGATAAAATTTCCCTTATTTCTGGTTTAAAATTCAAAAAATTTGAAAACTCAAATCTATTGTAATATACAGAAATTTTCTTTGAACTGGGCCATTCTTGCCATCTGTAAGCTACGATTAGCTGTTCTTTATTGTGTTTGATAGACACATGACGATAAGCAGGTGCAGTGCTCCATCAGTTCCAACAATAAAGGTGGTGCTGGTTTCAAAAGATATATCTACATGATTTTCTGGCTCTAAAAGATATTGCAGAATAATATTTTCGGGTCAGAAAATTATTATAAAAATTTTGATATATACTAGTTAAAATATGTTTTCAAAACCCTTGATCCATGGTGAGTTCAGGGACAGAGTTCAAAATATTTTTGATCTAAAGAGACATATTTCATATAAGCTAAATAAATAACTTAAAAATAAATCGTGACTGCGGTGCTTGCTACATCCCGCTTTTAATTCTGTAATCGCTTTTGGTTCTAAATTGTTCATATAATATACATCAAGCTCTAAACACTCTTTTCATAAAATTTATCTAAAAGTGAGATTCTATAATATAAATATCATGTCCAACTTGTTTTTAATTACAAGTTTGTCAAACTGCCTTTAAGAAGCAAACATTTTCTAATCATATTAATTAACCTGCTCTTACTAACATTGTTCAAAATCCGACTTAATTTCTAAATCCTTAATATGGTTTTCTGTTTTTCTTGGTTCTTACATTTGGAATCTTTTCAGTTTCTAAAACAATAAACTGCCCTATAAATTTTGAAGATGTTAGCTGTAAAGTCTAAATGGTTTTTCCAAGGTTATTATTCTAAATTTCAGTTTTGAAAGTTTTTGAGGTTTTAAAGACTCAAAGGTTATCATTAAATTCCTTATGTTCTTCAAAAGGTTTTGAGGAATACAAAGATTGAAATTGAAGGTTTGGGTTTAAAACTGATTTAGTGAATTTGCTCCAATCAAAAGTTTTGCCAATTCTCCTTTCGAGCCATTTTCCTGTATATAAAAAGGGTCAAGTAAATAAATCAATCATTTATATAACTTGTATACTAAACTAATCTTTACAAATTTTCCTGTTATTATTTAAAAATTAAAAGAATTCTTCTATTTCATCTTCTGCTAAGTATATATTAGAATTGTCACTTCCTAAAATCTAATTCACTAAACTAGTTCTTTTCATTGTCACTATTTATTTTTGGTATTCTTTATTAAATTAATTTTTAATTTGGGTTTTTCTATTCGTTCATTTGGCAATTTTTCAGTTAAGGACATCTTGTGGCTTTATATGACCTACTTGCCTACATAAATAATATTTCATACTGGTTTTTACTTATAATTGGCTCTTCTTCTTTTATCCAATATTTACTAAAGTTTCTATATCTTGTATTAAAAGGTTGGTTTCTATAATATGTTCTAGATTTTCTTCTAAAAGGGTTGTTTATGTCTATTGGGTTTGGCCGTATTCCCTATATCTATCCTCACATCCTATATCTAATTCTTCCTAAATTTTAATCTTCTAAGGCAAAGTTGTCTATTTAAATCTTGTTCTTTATTTGACTTCTTCCTCCTATTCAAACATTCTTTTCTAACTAATTTTACAAATTCTACTCTACCGCTATATAAGGAGAGTTTCTTGTATTCAGAGGTTGAAAATCCATCCCATAATTCACCTATTGGTCCTTGGTATTTAATATGTGTATTTATTTAAATATTATGGTATTCTATCTATTTTAGCACTGTATATTTCCCTAAATTTTTGTCTGTATTCTTTTATATACGGAAGGTTACATAATTTTAATTCATTCAAACTTATAAAGATATAATACAGTTCATTTACATCCTCTGCTGTTTCTTGTTCCATGTTTCTAAAAATTGTAATACTGCTCCTCTAAGTGTACTTTTTTTAAATATTCATATATTTCTTGTTATTTTGAAAGCTACACTATACCACTCCACTTAAAGATTGTTCCACTTTCTATATGGTTTTTCTAAGATTACAGTAATATCTATATCTAAAATTGGTCCATTTGTTCTATATCTACTTATTGCTGTGGTAAATAAATTACTAGAAGGTTCATTCTTGTTTTAAAATTGGTGCCTTGTCTAATCTATTTGCTTTTTACATTTATAAATTCTTTCCTTTCAATTTTATTTTCTTTGTTATTTTTTCTTCATGTTCTTTGAGATTTCATTATTTCATTTATTTTTTCTTCTTTTCTAGAATATGTGGTTGTATTATAAATTGCTAATTACTTATATCTAAATTTTTTAACTAGGTTTGATTGATAAAGTTTTAAATTATTTGATCATCTAAATAATTATTGCACATTATATCTATAAAGTTTTATCTATTGGTTCATTCCAAATCTCACCTTGGATTTTCAAATCCCCAACATTCATCAATTAACTCCCGAGTTTCATAACCTTCTATGGTGCTCTATACTTCAGTACAATCGGTTCTTCTATGTTTACTACATTAATGCTCATTCAGCCACTATCGATCCCTGTCTCATATTTATGGTTCTAATATACTCAAAATGTTATACTAGTACTTCCATCTTTATTTTTATATATACTACTAGAGGTTGGATATTCATTTGGTTTATTTATCTCCATGGTAATTCCTATCTCTCTTCCTAACAAATAATTTGTATCTAAAGGTTTAGCTTCAATCCCATATTTATACTTACTACCAAAAGTTTTTAATATATCATCAAATCCCATCATGTATTTAAACTTAAAAAAGCATTTGTTGTTTTTCCAATAAATCAAGTAAGGTACTAAGGTTTTGCTACAGGTTCCATATCATATCCTTTATTTATCGTTATTTTTATTTTTTCAAAAGAATTCCTAAGATTCATACAAAATCGATACAACCTATAAACAAAGATAATTTCGTCTATATTTACTGTGATCGCTAAAAGAGCTCTGTCCCTATTGAATTATTTCTAGTATCTAAAAGGCAATACTTATAAGTGCTCCCATTTCTTTTCTCTCTATGAAGTCCAATTATACTCTATTAAAATTACTCCTAAATGCATATATTTATTTCCAAGGTTTTATTTTTTAAAGTTTTGTTTTATTCAAGAATCTATCTAAATATACTATATTTCCTAATGAACTTATGGTATGTTGGTTAAAAAATCTGTTATTTTGGACTTTGAATCAAAGGTTTTGTGCATGGAGTTACTTTTATTGCCTTTTCTAATTTTTCTATAAATTCCTCTTTGACATTTTCTTTTGGTTTTATTACTTACAATTCCATGGTTTTACTCAAATTCTAGGTTCAAACGGATTGATTTTTATTTTGCTAATTAGTTTTTTATTTTTCCTAAATTGTTTTCAAATTTTGGAAAAAGATTTTCTATTTTATTTTCTTCTAATTTACTGGTTTCTTAACTAATTGTCTAAGTATTTGATCTTTACTTTACTAAGTTTTTATAATAGTTCTTCAAATTTTGTTGTTCAATTTTATTTTTTTATATTTCTTTCATAAAATTTATCTTCTTTAACTAAATGTCCTTATATAATCTAAGTTGCTCTTAATCAAATTCCAAATGCTTCCAAAGTCTTCCACCTTCCTTCCCAATTCTATGTCACATTACTACACAAATTCATTTCTCCCCCTTCTCCTGAATCCTTTTAACTTTTCTAAAATTTTATAGAATATCACAAATGCCACTCACATGGTATTATCTTTCGCTTTATGTTCTTCTAATACTACTTTGAAGGATCCTCACCCGATTAATTTTCATGAACCCGAGAGGGATTCTCCCAGCACTCCAATGGATATAGAAACTTTTCAAACTATCAAATAAAATCCATTAATGAATCCCTCATAATCCTTTATACTTTAGAAAATAATGCTAAAGCTAAGTGATAAATTTAATTCTTTTCAAACACTTGGATTTAAAATTCCTGCTAGAGTTTCCTCTTGCTCTTTTGGATTTCCCACCCCATAAAACCCGAAACAGATTGCAAAAAAAAAAAAAAAAAATACCTTAATTTTCAAATTGACTTCCTTTGCTCTGACTCTCAGCCCATAACTCAATCAACACAATATATACATATATACATTTATTCATTTCAAACATCAAACATTCCAACCCTTCACTCCATGCATTTTTTTTAAAGATTGGCTCGAGCCTGTGACTTGGGCCACCGCCTAAGTAGTTCCTTTCAAAATATATCCATATATACTACATAATGATAAATTATTTGGATACATAAAATATGCAACCATTTATACAATGCTCCGCCATACGCACAATTCGGGATATCACCTTCAATTCTTACGTGAGGGATCACCTAACATGCACTGCCTCGGTCCCAAAAAATGTTTCTGGAAAAACATATATGAGAAAGAAATGAGCTAAAGGAGCCTAGCTGAGGTACATTTCTCATTAAGATATCATTTCATATATCAAAGCAATACATACTTATACATTTAAAATCCATTTATGCCTTTAGTTATTAAATACTTTTTAATATATCAAAGTAATACATACTTAATAAGCATTTAAAAATCCATTTATGCCTTAACTTTCTTTCTTCTTTCTTTCTTCTTTCCACAACTCCAGTGACAAACACACCACACTCCGTGACTAACACGTATATGGATGCCTAAGACCTGGCCATAACTACTCACACATAAGAAACTCACGCTTTGCATGGTTCCAAGCTTCATAGCACCTTATCACTTTGTAAAGGATATTACCTAGACACCCACCCCTCCCCAAATAGTAACTCCGTTAACTCACCCCCAAATCCCAAGCACGCCTTAAGGTACTCGTCGAGATCACTTCATAATACTAAGGAGGTTAGGGATAACCACTTCAAGAAAACATTTATCAAAATACAACTACAAACCAATAAAACCCTTTACTTATCATCCATACATCTTGCACTTTCCCTCTTTGCTTGCCATCTTTAACTCCCTCCATAAATGCCTTACATATGCATATATATATAGTCATCTAGCATTGATCCTTTCATTTTAATATTAAAATCATATTCATCTTTCTTCAAAATACATTTATAATCCATTTAAACTCTTTACTTTATCATTAACACATATATATGCAAATATATATAAAGTGTAATAAGCTTACATATTTCCTTGAACTTCCATAATGCCTAACATATGCATATATATAAAACATTTAATATACTTATATATATTTAGCAAAGTAAAACATTTATACATTTACTATACTTCTCCTTATGGATAATCCATATATAAACATTTATATTAATCTTTTCCTTTTCACATTAAAATCAGCTTTCCTACCTTTTTAAAAAACTCCAATTTTCAAAATATTAGTTTTACACTACGCCCACCGCCCAATCCCGCTTGCTTTCCGCCGTAGTTCCCTGCCTCCTCGATAGTCCTTTCTTTACCTTTTCGGAAAGAAACTACAACCATACATTAACTATACTCTACTTAAATTCCCTGCTACACTTGGTTCCTATATTCTTATTTCTATGAATCTATTTTTCATTTAGGCCTCCAAATCAATCCAATCGGATTATCCTAATCTCTCAAAGCAAAGCCATTTCATGCCAATTCAGTCCCATTTAATGATTACACTAGGACAGTTTGTATTACTTCTATTTTTGTGGTCTTAATCTCATATATTTGACATTATCTCTTTTTGTGTAATGTTTTAAAGCTTATGCTAAGGGTTCTTCTCCAATTGAACACCCAAATCGGAGCACTTGGAAACTCACGCATGTCCAAAACAATCGGCTAATCTATATTCAAAATCGAACTGGCCAATGGGCTTGCTACATGACCCTACTTTGAGTAAATTTTTAGGCCACTTATAATCAGAATTTGATGATGCCTATTTCTATATGTTTGATTCTCCTTGAAGTCTATTTTAACCAGCAACTTGAATCACTCAAATCGGATCAGAAATGAGCAAGTTATGGTCAAAATATGACAAATGGTCGAAATAGGGAAAATGTATATTTCCCCCAGATTGAGAACTGCATGTGCTGGCTTGCTGTCATTGGCCTCACTTTGAGTAAATTTCTTAGGCCACTATAATCAGAACTCGACGATGCCTATTTCTATATGTCTGATTCTCCCTTGAAGTCTATTTTAATTACAACTCTGAAATCATCACCGGATCAGAAAAAATGAGGTTATGGTCAACATGACACCGGGCTTTCTCAAAATAGGAAAAAAAAAACAAAGATTTCGTATCGAGAATCAGATACCTTGAAATATTTTTTCCGTAATTTATGTTTTGGTTTCCATTTTTCCATATGTTTCATCCAATTCAACTTTCTGAGTAGTCCATATAATTTCTATAATTCATATACACTTCTATAATCATATACTCCTGCTAATTTGCAATAATTAATCTAAAAAAACAATTCCACAACACTTGAAATGAGTGCTATGAACTCAAACCTCAAAACCCTAAGTGAAACTAAGAACCCTACCTAAGGTCCACTCAATTCTTTTATAAAACCATAATTTGATGATTTCATGGTTATTCCTTCTTTTCTCCCAATTGGGGGTTTTGGCCTCATAACTCTAAAATTCAAAGGTTTATGTGACCTTGCATTAAACCTAACCCAAAGGAGCTCTATTCTCCAACTAAAACTCCAAGAATCCAAAATATATTTGATTCTAAAACATACATACTTGATCTTAAACTTCCTCCCTCCTTTTCCTTCCTCTTCTCTCTTCCTTTCTTTGCTCCTCCTTCTCCTCCAAAAACCTTTAGCCTTATGGAGAACAAAAAAAAATGAATTCTGCTTTGTCTCTATGGCTATTTATAATTTATATTCTCATATTTGCAATTAAGTCCTCTCAAACATTTTAATTTTCTTTGCAATGCTACTTGTTTAATTTCCTACATGTCTATCTCTACTTTGATTCTAATTTCCATATCCTTTTGCTAATGGGATAAATTGTAATTTCTTTAATACCATAATCTGGTTCCATAAATTATCATTTCCTACTTTAGTCTCCAAATACTACTATGACATTTGTGCTCTTATACACTCTTTACAGACATGTACTCTGTATACTCTCTCTTGGATTGGGTGTTACAAAATCCGTCAACAGGCGCTCCCCATTGCTATAAGAGTCCCTTTCATGCATGGGTTCGAGCTCCCACGAGAAGCAAGAAAAGGCTACCGGGGACCTCGTAAAACAAGACTGCTGAGTGGGCTCCACCAAGGGTACCCTAAGGGGTCACGGCGGTGGACCGCCAAAGCCTCTGATGACCAACCCTGCCTTTGGGAGATTCACTCCCCCCACGACTAATACACCACCAGATGAGGGTCCTGACCGCGCTCCTCCGATGTCAAGAGGCCGGGATGGATGCCCTATCAAGAGAAGTGCTACTCGCCTCCCGCACTTGCCTAAGTCTATCGAACACGCTCGACCACGTAAGAAACGGTCAAAAAACAATTAGGTGCTTGGTAAGCACGTGCATGATCTCACAATGGAGAGGGTTCATCCCTAGACGGACATATGATGCGCTATTTCGATCTCGAGGACATGCAGTCGGGAAAATAGTCCATCGTTGAACTCAACCAGTGGGAATCTTAGTTACATAATGCACACCTTATCCAAATTACTCCTGATGCCCAGTGGTCGGGTCTGCTATGAGTAGTATACCATTATGCTCTGGGGGTCATATGGATAAAGAGGACTTCCATCCTGGTCGGCGATGGATGCTCATCCGCAACCATAACCCGCATCCGCTAGCTTAACTGTATGCTTCGCATTTCTAGCCTATGATTACCAAATTGTGTAGAATTTTCTTTAACTCATGTTCCTTTGTCGTGATGGCTATCCGGGTCATGCCCTCCAACACCGAGCTCGCCCCGCCAGACGACGCCGGAAATTACGTCTTATGCCTAAACGACCGTCGTATCACATTTCTTGAACTCCTTATCCGGGGCCATGCGGAATATTTGGCAGCAGCACTAGAGAGAGAAGCTAAAGATGGCGCGATAAGCGTTATCCGTAAAATAAAGAGAGAGATTTAGGTCAAACAAGAAGCCGGCGCTTCTAGCTTAGTGGGCTACGCCACGGAGATGCCAAAAGCCATAGTAGAAGTTGATCTGACTAAGGCCCTAAATTCTTTGGTAGTTACGGAGGAAGGCGAGTGTAGGTCTACAATAGATCATTTCCACTGTAGGAGGTAAGGCTGAGCTTGCTTCTATGTGAGGTCGAAAGCAAGTGAGCGTCGCTTAGTTGAGCCCCGAGGTATCTAAAGGTGAGGTATCTTCCTTCATGCCCGAGCGTAAGGAGATGTGGAAGACATGGTGAAAGACTACCAGGATCTTTGAGCTCATCTTTTCTTAATCCGCTATGGTCACGTAAAGCCCAAGAACAACATCTACTGGGACCACAGATCCCAGATGGTACGCCTCGATCTCACACCTATTTCCTTCATTATTTTTTGTCAAACTACAGTTCCCTGTGAGTCACAGGGCCAAAGACACGTGGGCAGAATTCGGGCTGCGCTTGAAGACTAGAGGAGCACGCCAAGGAATATGGCTTCCTTTCATATGTTAGTTTAGGCTATTTTAGGAATTTTTTCAAGTGGAGCCATTTGGCCATCAATACATAAATACTTTATTTGTAAACTCTAGTGACACTTAGCACATTTTAATGAGATTCGAGTATGTCAACAAGTCATGAGCCATGTTTTGGATGCTAGCCGGATAATAACTGTATCTGGATATTTAGACACCAGCCGGACAATAACCGTATCTGGACTTTTAGATACCAGCAAGACAATAATTGTATCTAGTCTTTTCGATTCCAGTCGGATAACAACCGTATCTAGACTTTAGATACAACAACTCGATAATAACCGGGATCTCAGTCCCTTAGATTCGAAGCACAAATTAACCAGATTCGAATTTCTTAGATGATACTGATTAATAATCACCCTTGCCTTATGCCCATAACAACCAGAGATTCGACTTTTAGAAAAAGAATTAAAATCGTAGGTTTTAAGAGAAATGAAGATAAGAGTTATATTAATGATACTTCAAAGAATACACTATTGATAAATACTGAGGCATGGCATTCTGACATTCTAGGAACAGAACCCATCTGGGGTGATGTCAAAGGATAAGATCCAGTCATCCTCTTGAACACCTAGAAGTGGTCCTTTTCCGAATAATGAACTTTCTGCCTGTTGTTATTGTTTTCAAAACAATAATCACTCTGCTTTTTGAGCACACTTATATGCTGGTTAGTAAACTCTGCTGTAACCCCTCTACTCATGATACATAGATTACTGCCGCTTCTCCGTCACAAGAGGTCCAGTCTTGATTGGTGGCTTCAATGTCATTTCTAAATTCCACCAACGCCACATCCCCATCGCGGGGATAGATGTACTTCATCCATATGCGTGAGGCTTAACAGATCTCTATCGCTTCTACCGGCTGTCCATAAATGATAACGATCTGCAGTGATTCCTTAATTCATTTTCCTTCACCATCGAGGAGCTTTTTCAGTTTCTGGGAGAGAGTGACTTGTTGCACGCTCGCCTAGTCATTGCTGCATAAAATTTGTGGAGTATGTGTGTTTCGACACTCACGCAAAAGTTCCTATATACTCGCCATTGAACTACGACCATTGTCCAATATAATTTAACATTGTGGTATCCCAAACTCGCATCGCAATATTTCTTCATAAGAACATGACGACTTCCTTGTTTCTTGGAGGATGCTTCTACTTCATCCATCAATAAAGAATACATTACCATAACGCACTCTTCTTTTCGACTGTATCGTCCACTCATCACCCATTCATTTCAAGAGGCTTTAACTGATCAGGATGCATTTATTTTACCATATATACATTTTCGAATATTGTAGAAATAAATTGTCAGATAACCATTTCAAGTAAAGAGGGTCCATCGTATCACAATTAATACTGATTTTAATATGGCATATATGCCTTCACACATTATTTATGTAAAGATATCGAGTTCCATTCTAAAATAAATCAAATATGTCCTTCCCATGAAAAACTTATACATTTTTTGTTTCATTAAAAAAATGATTAAATAATGTCAAGGGATGAAATGTATGGTTGATAATTTTAGAGTGCTTACTTACACTCCTGCACGACTTGACTAATGACTGAACCCACGGTCTCGCTTCATCCCTAGTCACCTTGCACCGCGATGACAAAACAACGTGTTACAAACATTTTCATGCTTATGGTTCTATACAATTCTCTTCATTTCAATTAAAACACAAATATAAACTTTTCCAAACAACAATGTGTAATAATTTCAATAGTCTCATATAATATACATTATATATGTTTCTATTTATACTTCTACTTTAAAATTCATTTGATCACTAAAGTATATAAGTTCATATGTCATTTCATTTAAACTCAAATCATGCATTTACACATTATTTATATTTTTTCCCTTAAATGAATTTAATTATTTCTTTTGCAATAGATAATAATCACTGTTATAAATATTGTATGCAAAGATGTGAGAGCCTTAAACTCATCTATTTTAACCATTTCTGGGTTATTTTAATATATTAAGAATTATTTAAACAGCTAAATTATGGATTATTCACCAACTTTATTTTTATGGTGTTTCTGAACCAAAAAGGAGAAAATTTCAAATTTAGAAAGAAGAGAAAAGAGCACCAGCAAATTTCTGTCACATTGCAGTTATGTGTTTAATAAATGTCCAAGCAAAAGGTTATGAAATATGTCACTTAATACTATTTCCTAAGTGTCGCAACACAAAAGGATTGAATATAGAAGAGGAAGCCATGTCATGACAAAGATAGTGTGTGTCGCGATGCAACATGTGGGAAAATGTGTCACTGTACAAAGAAAATTAAAGTTACGATAAGACTTTTTCATTGATGTCACCCAGAAGAACTCCGTCGAGACATAAAAGCTCCTCGTCAGAATAGAAACAAAGAAAGAGAATTTACTGAACAAGGCATCTTGTGTCGCGACAAGAAATTAAAGAGCAATACAGGAAGAATACTAACAAGAATTAATTATGTTTACTTAATATATTGAAAAAATAGAAGGGGTAAATCTATGTGAAGCATGTGATCCTTCTCTGTCGCACTGATTATTTCAACTTGGAAAAGTCATTGAGACACAAGAACACAAGAAAAGAAAACCTGTCGCGACAAGACAAACTATGCCACACCAAAGCACAAGGTCGTCCCGACAGAGAAACAGTCAACAATACAAGGATGTCGACTGAATAACTGACTCACAATAAAAGTCAGAACGTCATGACATATCAGCAACAAGAGGTTTGATACTGCATAGGATCTTAAGGTCGCGATATAAATAAACCTATAATGATAAACACATCACGATAAACTCTTTTCTATGTCACGACAAAGATTCCTACACATAGAAAGACTCATCGTGAAATATAACAACTGGTCACATTTAAAAACAGAGTTTAACATAAAAAGTCTCACAAGGATAATATACCGGGTCTGGTTGCAAACATCTACAACACAAAGAGGGCTGGCGCCGCAAGATCAAAACAAGCTACAACAAGAAATCAGCAGGATGATAAAGACTCTGCTGCGATAAACTTTCTGCCATACGTAAATGTCACGATACAAGAAACACTGTTGGCACAAGAACCAACATGCTAAATGCTACCGTGACAGGAGAACTGGTCGCTAAACAAATTTGAAGAAGTCATGTCAAATGTCACAAATAATGGTCAATGCTCTAAACATAATCAGTCTGTGAAACACACAAGATTTGTAGTAGATATAGAAATGGATAGAATGAATGCACTCTCAGTAAGACAAAGTGTTAAAGGGCTAAAGAGGATCTTTCAAGGACAGAGGAAACTGTCACATTTAATAAATATCGTTGAAGAAACAAATACCATCAGCACATACTATCGCATGCTACAAATGTAGACCGCAATGTGAATTAAAACTCACGAATAATAATTTCTAAACACACTAAGAATGCACTCAAATGTGACTGAGGATTTACAATGCAACTCCTCGACCGCAGGGCCCTAACTTCTCGTGGCTCAATAGAACCCATCGAGAAAGCAGCAATAATTGATAGAAAAACCATATCCGGGGTTTTGCGGACCTCGCATATATATTTTTCTTTATTTTTCTTTCTTCCTAGATTAGATTTAGCGTAGGATTTCAATTAGCTACAGAATTTGAAAAATACCAATTGTTTAGAAGTTTCAAAGCTGAAAGCAAATTGTTGAAGATAAATTTCGACATTGTTGAATCTAATGTTCAGACAAAAAGCAGATTCATTTCTTTCGCCATCGAAACTTCCCCGATCGGATTTCGTTGTCACTGTGGATTCAGCTTTTCGAGAAATATAAACTTCCGTTTATGATCTATGTTAATATACTCCATAATTGTAGAAAGAGATTTCTTGAATCGAGAACTCCTGGAGTTTATTTGAATAAAAGGAACATGAGTTAATCACCCTGGTATTAAAACTTATACTCTAATTTCTATGGATCGTTGTCTGCTCTGATTTCAGAGGCCCTCGAGTGAAACAGCCGAGGTTCCCGAGAGCATGGATGCATTACTTAGGTATACTAGACTAATATCGATGAACTAATGAGCTCTCCGAAGATTACTTAGATAAATCATCAATTTACTCATGGTTTGAGAATTAGTTGAGGGATCTATCAATTTAATCAATTAGAGATTTCTCCTTGTTCTTGAGGAATGATCTTGATCCCGTGTTAGCTTAGATCTAATCAAGGAAAGAGAGCACTCTTTAATATATAAAGGATGAGACATCATTCGTCTTATAGAAATATGGCAATGGCCCTATCTTGGGAAGCAAGAAATCTACGGTCATAAGAAATGGGTATAAAGTATTGAAAAAGAAAATACCTATCTTATAAAGAAGATCCGACATAAGGTAATTTGTTAGACACATGTTTTAGAAATGAACATGATTATCTAATCAGTGAAATATATGGTTAAGGGAGAAATCCAAACTATACTACCTTGCCTCTTTGACAATTTCAGATTCCAATTCATGATAGAATATAATTTAGATTATAAATAATCTTTTTGATACTTCACAAAGAAGGAAATCCAAGTGTCTATTTCATAAATAATCAAGTTCAAATTCATTTTAGATATAGGATTTTATTCTTTTCTTTATCAGAGAAATTTAGATAGTGAAATTCTTAGTTGTGGGTTCTGAAATCTATGAAATGGAAGTTCAAATAGTGTAGAACTCGAGTAGTCAGTAGTTGAATTTTGAATTCCTCTTTAACTTATGGGAATCCATATCCCGACTTATAGGTCCACTTTATTTCTCAGACGACCCGTGCACTTGCAAGATATGACCAAAACTAAATTTTTAATAAAATCACACAAACCATTTTTATTATAAGCATACAAGTTCTATTTGGTCAACAAGTTTTCGTGCCTTTATCAAGTTAGGTAATAGTCCTTAGGTAACAAAGAGTGCAAATTTGATCTTATATACAAAAATCGGGTCAACAAAGCAGCTCTAGAAAACATTTTATAACACAAAGCATGCCTGCTGGGCCGCCGAATGCCCTTAAAAATCATCAGGCCCATACTAACACATCGTCCCGCCGGGCTATGGATCTGGGCCATTATATTTCATTTCATTCACAAGATCGCGCACTCGACCCTTATTGGTATAATACCAATATTCTAACTAACTATGACTCGATAACATTCTATTAAAGACTAAAACTTAGTCACAAGAATTTACAATATTATATACATTTATACCCAAATAATACATTTTTATGCTCATGCAATTTTTATGACAATGAATTAAATCAATTTTCTCTCAAATCGCTTTAAAACAAATCACATATGCGCTTTCAAAATCATTTCAACCAACGATCATAAAATCCTCAAATGTAGCAAGCAGAGAGACGCGAGAATAAATCCAAAAAGGTTATCGCTCCCTCAATTCATATCCCCGAATCTCGCTCGGGTCAAGCCTCGTCACCAACCCCCTAATCCATCACAATTAGAGAACAACACTCGGTTGGCTTCGTTAGGTTTCTGGGCTAGAATTGTTTTCTCCCAACTTCCTTCAAGAAAATTTTCTAACAACAGACCACATTTTACTCACCCCCTTCACCTGATTGTTCTATAAATCTATTTTATTTTAAAATTGGAAGCATCCACCAAGACCGAAACTCAAGATATGTTCAGCAACCGGACTAATTTCTATTTTCAAACATAACTTAATTTGCTCGAAATGGTTTCACTCATCACTTCTGGTCTAATGGCCGAAATTAGAATAAACTTATTTCAATGAGATTTGTTTTCCTAGAAGTATAGTTTACCCAGAAATTTGAATAACTCAATTTGGATGAGTGAAACTCAACTTATAACCTAAATACCAAAACTATTCAAAAACATGAAAACTGTACCAAACTGAACCAAAATTTACCCGAAAATAGAGCCTCACTTTGAAGAATTTATGAGTCCAAAGGGGTCCAAATTTGAATAATTTATTCTTACAGATTTGTTCTCCTGAAGTCTATATTTACTCCAAATTTGAATCACGCAGTTGAAACTCAACTGATATCAAATACTTAAATCAGCATAAACACCAAACCCACTAAATCGAACTTAATTTGTCTAAAATAGAACTCTACTTTGAAGAATTTCTCAGTCTAATGGGGTCCAAATTTGAATACACTTATTTCAAGGGAGGTTTTTCTCCTAGAAGTCTAGTTTACTTAGAAATTTAATCACTCAATTCCTGATAAGGACGGCTGCTATGTCCAAAATAAAAATACGGGTTTCCTGGGAAAATTTCACAAAGATCTCCCCTAAACCCCAACATTTCCTTTATACAAAAATTCCTCAAAACCAATCCTAACCCAAAGCATCTTGAAACTTATCCCAAAAACCCCAAAACTGATCTACAACCATTTAAAACACTTCTATTCCGATTGGGTTTCATCGTCCCAAAACACAACATTAAAGGGGGTTAGGGTTAGTTTCATACTTTTAATCTCTTTCTTTTCACTTCCTTTTTTTTCCTTCTTCTTTGTTTGACTCAAATCCTTTGAGAGTACAAAGCCAACTTGGTTTCCTCTCTCACTCTCTCAACCGTGCCCTAGTTTTCAATGTGAACTAAATGAGAAATGCTATTCAAAGACCAATTTTTTGTCTTAACTAAAAACCTTCACTAAGCCTTGCTCGCTAGCATATTTCCTCATTTCTCATTTTTTACTTTAACTTTCTTTTCTCTTTCATTTCTATTCAACTTATTACTCCTTCTTCCATTTTGCACATACACTTCTCATTTATAAACTTATATCCCTATTTTGACATTTTACCAATTTACCTTAATTATTTTATAATTTTCGAGTTTTATCATTTTTTTTGTTATTTAACAATATAAATTTCGGAAAAATACAATTAAACTTATTTTATACCCTAAACATGTTATAAACCAAGCAGGTTATTTTTAAAGGACGCTACAGGCAGAGTACTTATCAATCATGTCAATAATTCTCCTCGAGCTGGCAATGTGTAAGACTTCTTTTGGTCCGACCCGATTGCGGGTCCGACCGACCGATGCTTTGATACCACTATATAACTTTATCAAAATTATTTATCAAAAACACGCAGAAACGTTACATTTCAGTTGGAATAAAAGCTCTTTCAAATATGCGAAAGCGTTTTTAAAGGGCATTAACATTACATTTATACAAAAGAATAAAGAATCATAAAGGGCATATCAAGCCTTTAAAAAATGGATTTACAAAATGGGGATGTCAGTAGTTCAAATTGCTTTTACAAAATATTAATGTTAAAAAAAATGGAGTGAATGCATATACGGAAAGATAATTCGTAAATCTTTCTATGACTCACCTCGATCTTGCCTGCTTTGTCAATCAAGTACTACAAGATAGATAACACTACACGCTAAGCATTTTCATGCTTAGTGGTTCTATACAATTCCATTCTTCTGTTTCAGTTTAAGTCAAATCATGCAATTTTACTAAACAAAACTTTCAAATCTTTTTTGATGATCAATGTCAATACAATACATATACTTATTTCATATACAATCATTTATGGTTAATTGATCATTCCAAATATACACTTTCATATGCAATAAATCATTTATAACAAAATCATGCATTTCACAATGCTCTTTTCATTTCGATTTGCAATCATGTTTTTCAATTCCAATATGTCAACAATCTCAAAATCAATTAAGTTTTGCCCTTAATGAATTTAACCTATGTTTCGTATACGCATTGGAATTATCTATGACGATACCGCCGAAATGGCTCCTCACAGTATAAAAACATTTATTTTATAACACAATGGCCCCGCTGGCCGACTATTATTAAAAATCACTCGTGAACACTACCGATACTATCCCGCACCACTGAATTCTGAGTGACACATCAATACGCTGAGTTCAGAGTACCGCTTAATTCGACTCTATCGTATACTTCAATCTATCCTTAAAGTGAAATAAAAGGTTAACACATTCTATCAAGGAGTTCCAACTTTAGTAGCAAAATACAAGCATAATATGTACATTTGTATAAACACCATTTTCAATATTTGAATTTTCATATGTAAACATTTCTACAATCAATCGCTTTCCAAATCAATTAAAACAAATCAATATTCTTTCTTATACATTTAGAACAAACATTTCAAATCTTGAAAACGAATAGAGAAGATGGAAAAACCAATCAATCTATTTCTTTTTTGCCTACCTTTCAATTCCTACCTAGGTTGGGGGTGATCCTCACCTACCTAGCAAATCACACACATTACATTTAGTAACTAGCACTATTCACTTCACGATATCTTCGGGCCGAGGCTAGTGGAGGTACTAGCAAGTTTTTCACTTAGTTTCATTCTTATTTGAACTCCCATTAGTCATTTATTAGGGTTTCTATACTATAGGTGTACGAATACGAGGTGTTCGGAAACAAAAATCCAAAAAAATTGTCGCTGCGGAACAAAGAGCAGTTACGTCATGGCAAGTACCGAGGGTTGCCATTTTGGAGACTCTCACCACAAGGTCGAGGGTATCCCCATGCCTGCGTAGGTTTATGCTACTTATTACCGGTTCCCTACGATGCGACGTAGGAGCCCGAAAATGCCCAAATTTTCCAGTTTTTGCACTTTTACGGTTTTTCTCCAAAATCACCCCAAAATCCTAAAACAAAACATGGGAATCACTCCCAATAACATCCTAATATCATCCTAAACCAACCATGAGCAAAACCCATGGATGGATTAGGTTTTCTAACTCAACATCAAATACAACTTTTTCTAGGTTAGGTTCATACCTTAAATCCCTTTGCACTTGTAGCCCTAACCTTTTTCCTTCTTCCTTCTTGCCAGATCTTGCACAAATGGAAGGATTTACACAACAATCCCTCTTCTCCTCTAAAAACCCTAGCTTTTCTCCTCTCCCATCTCTCAAAAACGTTTTTGCTCAAATGAGCACTCTAAGACCAAATGTGGTTTAATATCACTTATCCATTATAAGGCCATGTTTGGCTTCCAAAATGCATTTTCCATTTTTCTCACATAAAGCTTACTAGTCTCCTTATTTGCACACTCACTTATCATTTATTTTACATTAGTATTTGCTTATCATTTGACCTCAGTCACGCATTTTACAAATTTTCATTTTTGCCCTTACACTTAGGTTATTTCCTGGGTTCAATCAATTTCTTATTTTAGCATATAATATTTAATCATATGCCTGCTATTCATTTCACTTCACAAATTTATCGCCTCTTTAAAACCCAAGTTTGGCTTAATTTATACCCAGAATGTATATTAGAATTATTACAAAAATTCTATGGTTTTTGGGTTTACACCGCGCTTGTTATGGTTGTTAAATCGTGGCCGGAGTTTTCGAGGATGGGGTCACGCCGGGGCAAATCTGGCCATTTTCTCTAACATAGGGTGTGGCAATCACTGCATGGTCGACCACGTAGCCTTGTGTGGGCTCTATGTGCCAAATGTCCTACCGCCTCAATGATTTCGTGATATCCCATCGCGGAGTTCTAATATGTACTATCCTTGTCATGAGTGAGACATTTAAGATGTGACCCGCCTGTGGACCGCTATACAACTAACCAACCATTAATGAGAGGAGAACCGAGCTACCTGACTCGATCTGGTCTTCAAATTACATCCTGCCAATTCCCCGAAATTAAAATAAAGAACTCACGGAGTTGTAGCATCCGCTATTTACTAAGACTTTTAATTTTACGATATATCTAAACACCCATACAAATACAAATATGTTTTCAATACCGTAGTTTTATGGTACTTGTGCTTTGATACCACTTAAAATGTGGCGCACCTGCGCCCTTTTATAACAATTTAACTGTAGTTTTGATAAAACAAACCCATAATTGTTCTTGACTAACGCATTTATACAAATTGACATTCCATGCCTTTTTCAAATACAATTACAAAATATTTACGGAGTTCACCCTGGTTGTCCACAATATGTAAAATACATTTCCACATTTCAAAAGATAAAAATGTGATCTTCTTATGAAGACTTTTACATCTTTTAGCTCAATGCAAAATAATTACAAAATATCGTGAATGAAATGATATGCATGAGACGGGCGCATTTACTCATACTTTGCTCGTTTGATTTATGACTCTACTACCGACTTCCATCTTCTATCCCTCGTACTTTCTATTCGATACCTGCGCGATGATAAAAACAACGCATTAAGCATTTTCATACTTAGTGGTTCTATATAATACTCTCTTCCATTTCAATTTAAATCAAGTCATGCATTTTTCTAAAACAATGCCCTTTTTCCCTTTTTGAATTATCAATGTAATACAATACATATATTCATTTCATATACATTCATTTACAAATATTATCGAATATTCCAAATATGCACCTTCACATGCAATAAATCATTCAAAACACAAATCATGCATTTCACAATTTTCTTTTCATTTTGCCCTTAAGAGAATTTACCTTATGATTTCAAAGGTACGTGATAACGATCACTAGCACAGCCCGCCGGGTCAGAGGCCTAAGATAAAAAGTTTTATAACACAGCACGGCCCGCTGGATCATGAATCGTTATTAAAATCATTTCGCGATTTACAACTGATATCGCCCATCGGGCTACTTGACGGAGGATACATCATTACGCTCGGCTGTAGTACTCGCTAATTAATTCTTATCGTACATCAATCTATCCTTAACTCGAATTTAATCGTTAACATTCTATTAAGGGCATTCAAATCATTCATAGCAAAATACAATATAATATATACATCTATATACAAATAATTCATTTTTCAATACTCATGCAATTTTTCATATGCAAATCATTTCACAATTAATTGCCTCAAATCAATTAAAACACTTCAATATGCAGTTTATTGAAAATCATTTCAAAATAGAACAATGATCGGGAAACTAAATAAGAAGATATCAAATGGAGAACAACTCCAAAATAGAAACAAAAAAGAGAGAGTCGAAGAACAAACCAAAAAGCTTGTTGTGTTTTGATTCCAATTCTAATCCCATTCTGCTACTCGTCACCAACCCTAATCCATCACAAATATGTCACTATCAAAGAACAACCTAAGAAAAAAATCAGCCACAGATTCCTGGTGATTTTCATGCGCTTGATGTCTACTCCAATACACCTTCACTTGAAAAATTTTCGGGGACACATGAGCCATATTTTGCTCATGCTTCCTTAAATAATGATGACATTCTATGAGTCTATTTTTATTAGAATTGAATCATCTCGCCTAGGATTACTCCAAACTCAAGTTACAAGATTTTAATGTCAAACTGGTCGTATGCCTAAATTTCACCCGCCATCTAAATGTTATTCTCGCATTTCTCAGAGGTCTTAACTCATAAATTGGTAATGGTTCCTTCTACCATTTGAATCTATAGTTCTAAAGCGTTTCTTCTCCAATTTAAATCATCCAATTTGATCACCAAAACCTAAGTTATTGTGACATTTACATTCAGACAATTTAATTTGCAAAGGTGACCATCGCTTGCACATAGCCCACTTCAAAGATTTCTCTCGCACTTCGGGGTTACAAATGCATACACTTCCTTCAAGTAAATTATTTCCTAGAAGTTTAGTTTACTTAGAATTTTGAATCACTCCAATTTGGATGGAGTGAAACTCAACTTACTACCAAACACCACAACCACACCCAAAACATAGTACGCCATCTACCCAAAACTTATCATTAAGACTATATTCGGGAGCCTTAGAGCTATAATTTGCTCCTAATCTCTTCTATACATTTATAGATCTAGCTCTTATGGTTCTTTATCAATTGGAATCACTCAATTTGTATGATTATAACTTAACTTACAACAAACAAAATGTGGGTTTGGAAATTTTTTTTTAATCGCAACTCCTTTGAAACTTCATCATTTCCTTTATACAAAAATTCTCAAACCAATCCAAACCAATCAAAACAATGCAAAACAACCTCAAACTGAACTAAAACCATCCAAGAACACTTTACACAAAGCTGAGGTTTTTCTCCAAAACCCAACACAAGAAGAGGGTTAGTGGTTTTGCTTTACCTTTAAATCTCTTCCTTTCTCTTCTTTTTTCTTCCTTTTTCTTCTTGGTCACTTAAACTCTTGATCTCATGGAGCAAATCACAATCCTCTCTTCTTCTCTTTTCTTCTCCCTCAACCGAATCCCTAGCTCTCTCTCAAAAACATGAGTGCCCAAATGGGCATTCCATAGACCATTTTGGTCTTTAATCCCTAATCTAACTTAAGGCCATGTTTGGCTTATCATTAAATGAGCCTTATCTCAATTTTCTCATTTTAAAGCCTCATTTCACCTTAATTTTCACTTCATTTCATTTCATTTTTCATTTTAACATTTAGATTCCTCATTTGGCGAATTCTTGTGTCCTCATTTGACATTTTACCAAATTTATTCGCTCGTAAAATTCTTTGCTTTTTATCATTTTTCAAGCTTTTAGCCATTTAAACTCCGAAAAATATAATTTAATTTATTTTACACTGAACATGTTATAAAACTATTAGGTATTTTGCATGCTATAACTCTCCACTTCTTAAAAGAATTTCGCCCTCAAAATTACCTTCTATCAACAATCGAGGGTATTGTCACGCATAACTTCTTCGCTTTCCCACATGGCTTCTCCGTCTTATGGTTCCTCCGCATGAAAGATTTCGACTAATGGATTCGCTTGTTCCGCAACTCTTTCACTTCCCGAGCCAAGATCTCCACTGGTAGTTCTTCATAGGTCAAATCCGATCTAAGCTTAATTGTCTCTGAAGAGACTACATGCGATGGGCCTGACTTGTACCTCCTCAACAATGACACATGGAAAAAATTATGAATCTTTTCCAACTATAGAGGTAAAGTTCATCTGTATGCCACTGGACTTACTTTCTCTATCACCTCATATGGCCCGATGAACCTAAGGCTCAACTCATTTCTTTCCCAAATCATTTTCTTCCAAGGCTTATACTTTCAAAAATACTTTCTCTCGCGATCTCATATCGACATCCTTTCTTCGTAATGCCTACAGAGGATTTTGTCTACCCATGGCCACTTTCAATCTTTCTAATAATTTTCACTTTTCTTCTAGCTTCGAATCAACAAGCCAATTATCTTCTTCTCGCTTTAACTCATCCAAACATAAATTCGCTGGGTTTCGCATTTCTTCCGTAGGAGAGCCCCGTAAGGCGCCATTCCAATACTTCCGACTGAAGCTATTATTGCACACACCAACTAGAGGAATGTGTCTATCGTAACTACCCCTCATAGCCGATCACACAACTTCTAGCATATCTTCCAACACTTAGATCACTATCTCGATCATTCATCCGTCAGGTGAACGCTAGGCCGAATTCACCGAATCGCCCAAAGTTCTGCAACTTTCCCTAAAATCTCGAGGTAAACCTCGTATCTCTATCTGAAATGATTGATATTGAAATCTCATGTAACCGAACTATTTCCTTTATGTAAAGCTCTACCAGCTTGTCAAGTGAATAGCCGGGCTTCACCGGTGTGAAGTGATTTCGGATTTAGTCAATCTGGCCTACCACAACCCAAACCGAATCATGCTTTCTTCCCGTCAATGGTAACCCAATTCACAAAATCCATCAGGATTCTGCCTATTTCCATCTCGGCATCCTGATAGGTCAGAATAATCCCGAAGGAACTTGGTGTTCAGCTTTCACTTTCTGACACACCATACACTTGGTCACAAAATTCCAAAACATCTCTTTTCATTTTGGACCACCAATATGAAGTCTTTAAATCATGATACATCTTTGTGCTACCGAGATGCATAAAGAAAAGTTCCATCAGGTGCGACGCCCTGCATCTCGGGGTCCACACCACCACATCCATGGAATACAAGTGGATGCCTGCCACCCGACGCCACTTCGAAAACCCAGCAGAGTCTCCTTTGTCACGGGAGAGCTCTACCCAAATACGCACTCGCATATACCGTCCCAAACAATCCAATATAATCCCACATATATATCCAATACGCCACTGGGGCCCATAAACAATTCTCAATATGCATGGGCCAATCCATGAATCCAACTATATATCCTATACATAAGAGTTACACATTTTGGTTTAAACCATACATATTAAACTTAAAGAGTTCTAATACATGTAAACCACCACTGCCACATCTCTGGGCCTTCTTCTCTAGAAATCACCCCAGATCGAGCCGCCCCCCGCACGCTCCCGTACCGTAGTGCGGGGGTCCCATCACTGGCAGCTAATGCTCAAAGAGAGAATCGCCCTAAGCGCTACTCACCACCTAAGTGCAAGTAACGTCTAAATGAAACACTCCATTCAAGCAAATGCACGATCCTACTTGAATGTCTACATGACCAACTCAGATCCCGCGTCCTCACCGACTCCATCACACTCGCCTAAACCTCGTATGAAAATTATTATTTTGTTTGTTTATGGACAACCCTCCGATGTGTATATATACTAATTGGCCATCTCATGATCGATATATTATTTGCTCTGTGGATCATCCGATGAATATCAATTGAGCCGTCCGACGATTGATATTATTTGGCTTGACTAGTCCGATGAATTAATATTTTAGACAACCCTCCAACCGTTTTCTCTGTACTCATCTCATGCACTCACCTATAGTCCTAGTGTGTTCTAAAGGCATACGGAATGCATGTATGCGCTTCCAATACAGCCTAATCAAGATGCAAATATATAAACATGAATATACTCGCATATTTAAAATCACACAATCATGTTATGTAATTATACATTTCATCACATCAAAATTACCACTACTAATGATCAAACGGCAATTTACTTGAATTACTCACTAAAACACATATTCACACAAAAAATATATTTCATGTCACTATTCCTAGGAAACAAGAAAACCCTAGTGGTTTACATTGCTCCAACACTCAACAATTCATCTGTCACTTTGTGAACCCAAGATTTCACTAGCCTATTCCCTGCATTTTCCAAATCAAGGCATACATTAACACATGATCTCCATAATAAGTAACCTAAATTAGCTCGCAAGGACAGCCAATGACCATTCACATGGGTTTCAAAATTTAACAACCTCTTGCCTCAAGATTCGAATCGATCAAACTACTACTACTTCATTCAACTCAAACATTCACAAAGTGCTTAAAAGAGGGAATAAAACCAAGTAGGGAGAAACCCCTACCTCAAGGAGTTTGTAGAAACTCCCAAAATCTGGTACCCACGCGAAGCCCTCTCCGCGTAGAGTAGTTCTTCTTCTTGTCCCGATCGCGACATCTGATCGTCAGATTTCTATAGTTGAAGACGCCTTCTAAAAATTCTCTAACCGGCTAACGGGAAGTCCTCCCAAATTTACGTTTTTTGTTCTTCAAATGGTGAGGAAGAAGCACTATCTGCTGCTGTTTTGTCCTTTAAATGACTTAAACATTTCCAAAAATCTAATCGCTTATGTCCCTATATTCCCGGGCTTTGATTCAGACTATTTCTACGCCCTTTCATCATTTCTCTACCATACCAATGGCGCACACGAAAGACGTGTTATATGACTTTGTCACATCCAAAATCGCTTACTTCCAAGACTCGAAATGCGATGCATCGTAAAACGTGCCAACTCCGACTATCTCGGAATTTTACGAAACTTTATGTGCTAGCTAGATTTCGCGAGACGATTCCAACGGTGTAATCTGTTTTGTCATCCAAGATCTAGAGAATAAATTACGGATTTTTAACCGAAATTACAATTTCGTGAACGAAATTACGATTGCCTATCCCGTAAATCGAATCTCTCTGTTCATATCACAGGCTCCTTCGAGAATGGATTCTCTAACTCATCATCAGTGCACAACCTCATCTCTATAATACACAAATCCATCTATGTTCACTGTAAATTTAGTTTCTTTCCCTCTCTACTCCGATGCATAATCAAGTAAATTTTCTCATCATTCTTTTCAGGCTTTAGAACTCGATTCAACAACCAGCTTTTGCTATGAATTCCGCTACTATTACACCGTCGCCCTAATAATGACAATGAGCATTCAACGCCAAGCGCTTCAGACCGACTTCTACTCGCAGCATCCGCTACTACATCGCCTCCCGGATGATAATCGATCACGCAATCATAACTCGATCAATTCCATCCATCTACGCTGTCTGCTGCTTCTCATGTAGGGTAAATACTTAAGACTTTGTGATCGATGTAGATGAAACACTTTTCTCCATAAAGATAGTGTCTCTATATTTTCAATGCGAACATAATGACGGCCAATTCCAAATCATGCGTAGGGTAGTTTTTTTCATGCGGCTTCAACTTCCTTAAAGTGTAAGCTACCACTTTACCCTCTTACATAAGGAAACATCCAAGTCCATTTAATGAAGCATCACTAAATATCACGTATTCTTTACCGTAGGTCGGCTGAGTAAGACTCGATGTCTCGATTAAGAATTCTCTCAACTTTTCAAAGCTAGCTTGACACTTTTCACTCCACTCAAATCTCATATCTTCACACCTCACATAGGCCGTATCTCGAAACCCCTTAACGAACCTTCTGTAGTAACCTGCCAATCCCAGAAAACTACGCACTTCCGTGACATTTCTCGGTGGTTTCCATTCAATAATCACCTCTATATTCTTTGGATCCACTCGAATTCCTTCTCCAATACAATGTGTCCAAGAAAAGACACTTCTCCCTACCAAAATTCACATTTGCTTAGTTTTGCATATAATCGCTCTTCTCAAGGTTTCTAAGACTACCGAAGGTGTATCATGATCTTCCATCCTTTCTGATTATGCCAAGATTGTTTGAGGTCCTCCCACAAAGAAACTGATCCATACACAATCGAAAAACATGATTCTAGTTGAAGTCCATGAGTCGTTGGTGCACGGTCAACCCGAACGACATTACAAGGAATTACAAAGTCCATACCGTGCTCTAAACGCTGCCTATGCACATCCGCATCCTTATCCTTAACTGATGATACTCTAGATCATAAGTCAATCTTTCAAAACACTCGCACCTTCAACCGGTCGAACAAGTCATCTATCATGGGTAATGTATATTCGTTTTTCCACCGCCATTTTGTGTTTAGTCGCTATAATCAACACATAAATCAAGCTGCTCCATTATTCTTTTTAACAAAGAGCATTGAGCTCCCATGGTGATACACTCCTGGATGAATAAATCCTTTCTCTAACAATTCGCAACCGCTTCCAATTCTTTTTAATCTAATCGAGCCATTCGACACGATGTACTGATGCCGAGAGCGCACTCGAACGGATTTATCATGAACTCAATCTCTCTCTATGGAGGCAATCCTAGCAATTCCTTCGAAAACACATCCGTATAATCATAAATTGTAGGGATGTCTGATAAACTAGGCTCCACCTTTTTTGTATCTATCACATATGCCAAGTAGGCTTCGAACCATAGTTCTAGCAATAGCAACGAATATCACATTAGAGAGATGGTTCGGCCTCTCGCCGATAAAAGTCACTTCCTCGCCACTCGGTGTCCTTAAGGTCACTCTCTTCATTAAACAATCAACCACCACTTGGTGTTGGGACAACCAATCCATCCCTAATATCACATCAAACTCTCTGAATGATAACTCGATTAAGTCTCCTAGAAACTCACTCGCATTCCGACGTAAGTAATCTCTCGAACTCCATTCACAATGACACTATGCCCAGGATTTGTCACCAAGATATCATACTGGGTTTCACTCTTCGGGTAAACTATCCAACTCTAATGGTAGTACAAATGTAAGAATGGGTTGAACTTGGATCTATCAATGCATGTACAACAGTCTCACAGATATAGAAATTACCAACAATCACATCCGATACATCTTTATCTTCCATTGTCTTCATTGTATATGCCTTGGCTAGAGCACGAGCATCCTGTCTACCCATAGTCTGTGTCGCTTGTCCTCAAGTAAGTAACTCTGATGCAACACTCTTGTTGTCCTTGTCAGCTTCTTCTTCTATATTTCACCGAAATGTACCTCAAACTCGCAGGTGATGTGAAAGAACGAGATCTAGGACAATCTCTCACTTTGTGCTCACTAGATCCACAAACCAAACAAGCACCTATCAATCTCCAACACTCTCCCTTATGCTTCCTCCCACAATGTGTGCACAAGGAGGAGTCTGGCCTTCAAGAACCTCCCGGTGTGTACTCTGTAATCGATTTGTCTCGCAGAATAGTCTTACTACCGATAGTCCGAAATGGGTCCCCCGAAATGTAGGCCGATTAGAACCCTATGGTCCTCTCGAACTTTACTCGTACTGAGAGAGCTCGACCGAATGAGATTTTCTTACCTTATCTTCTTTCTTTCTTTCATATTCCTTCTTCACTCTTTCAACATTTAGATCACATGTCACAATTTATTTTGGAGAGAAATCATCATGGCGAAATCTGTGACATGGGCGAATATAGTCGTGAGGCCATCTTCAAACTTGCGTCATTTCTCTTCCTCAGTCACTAGCATCTCAGGAGCATATTTGCTCAACCAAGTGAATTCTCTCGGATACTCAGTCACACTCATCCATCCTTGTTTCAAATTATGAAACTCTCATCTCATATTGCTCAGATAGATTCGACCCACATATTGCTTCCTGAATTCTGCCAAGAAGAACTCCCATGTAACACTCTCCGGTGGTGCGGTCCTAGTCACGAAAACTCACCACTAGTAAGCTTCATCCTGTAGTAAAGAGGTCGCACACTCTAAATTCTCCTCTGATGTGCAATGCATTTTTTGAAGCATTCTTTCAGTTCTTTCGAGCCATTTTTTCGCCATGGAAGGCTCATCATCATTCTTCCCAAGAAAATCTATGGGTCGATATTTTTCCATTCTCTCTATGGCTGACCGTTGAGGAACAAATGCAGCTGGTTGTGCTGCACTTTGCAGTGCCTGAGCTATCTACTGGAGGATATCCATAGCGCCTCCTACTGCTTGACCTTGCTCACGAATCGATGGAGCATGGGACGCTTGCCCACCTTCCACACGCTATATGGGCGACTTCCTGAGTCACATCTAACCCTATAGGGTCCTGAACTATCCATGCTTAACCTATTAAGACCAACAAGATCTGCATCAGAGTCACGTCATCCTTTATATTCAAATGCAATGCATGTCATAAACAATTTCAAAATCATTTTGTAGAACCGCCTAAACCTAGACTCTGATACCACTAAAAATGTAGCGTTCGTTGCGCTACCAATACTTTTACTTTTAAGATATATTCAAACACCAATACAAATACAAATACGTTATCAATATTGTAGCTCTATGATACTTATGCTCTGATACCACTTAAAATGTGGCGCATCCTTGCCCTTTTATAACAATTTAACTGTAGCTTTGATAAAACAAAATATACATTCCTTAATTTAAATAGGGCCCATAACTGTTCTTGACTACTTGTTATACAAATTGACATTCCATGCCTTTTTCAAATACAATTACAAAATATTTATGGAGTTCACCCTGGTTGTCCACAATATGTAAAATACATTTCCATACTTTCAAAAAGATATAAAAAAAAAATGTGATCTTCTTATGAAGACTTTTACATCTTTTAGTTCAATGTAAAATAATTACAAAATATCATGAATGAAATGATATGCATGAGGCAGACATTTACTTTATATAAAGCTCTGTTTGGCGGTGACTCTGCGCTCGACGATCTTTAGTCCTGCCACTTTCTACTCGGTACTTATGCGATGATAAAAACAACACACTAAGCATTTTCATGCTTAATGGTTCTATATAATACTCTCTTCCATTTCAGTTTAAATCAAGTCATGTATTTTTCTAAAACAATGCCCTTTTTCCCTTTTTGAATGATCAATGTAATACAATACATATATTCATTTCATATACATTCATTTACAATTTATTGATCATTCCAAAAATGCACTTTCATATGCAATAAATCATTCAAAACACAAATCATGCATTTCACAATTTCTTTTCATTTTTTCCCTTAAAGCGAAGATTTAACCTATGCTTTCGATGCACGGGATAACGAATCACTTAGCATGGATCCGTGGCTGCGTTCGATATAAAAAAGTTTTATAACAGAAATGCAGTCCGTTGGGGTGCGGCGGATTATTAAAAATATTTATTGAGCATTATCGTCTTGTCGTTGGGTTACAGATCGGAGTGACACATCATTGCGTTAAACGATCGCGCTAATTTGACCCTTATTGATATACCAATCTATGCTTAATTCGAATTTAACGGTAAACATTCTATTAAGGGCATTCAAATCATTCATAGCAAAATACAATATAGTATATACATCTATATACAAGTAATTCATTTTTCAATACTCATGCAATTTTTCATATAAAAATCATTTCACAATTAATTGTCTCGAATCCAAATTGAACCTTGATATACGAATTTAGTGATAATCATTTCCAATAATAGAGGCAGTGATCGTAAAACTTGAAATAAGAAGATATTGAATGGAGAACAGACTCCAAAATAGAAACAAAAGAGAGAGTCGAAGAACAAAAGCTTGTTGTACTTTGATTCCAATTCTCGGAATCCCGTTCTTGGGTCAAGCTTCCTCGTCACCAACCCCTAATCCATCACAAATATGTCACTATCAAAGAACAACCTAAGAAAAAAAAATCAATTGTGCATTCTAAGATTTTTGGTTAAGGTTGATGTCTACCTAATACACCTTCACTTGAAAAATTTTATGGGGACATGATGAGTCTTAAACTCGTCTATTTTTAATCCATTTTTCTAGATTATTTTTAGTATCTTTATATCTGTTTTAATGTCGAATTATAAAATATTTACCAACTTTGTGTTTTGCAAGTCTTAATTCAAAAAGGAGAAAATTCCTGCAGGAAAGAAGAGAAAAAGAGCAATTGCACTAGTCTTTGTCACAATAGAGTTTTGGGTGTCATAACAAACTTCCAAGAAAATGACAAAAGAACTCTGTCTCGAAAATATTTCCTTTGTCGCAACACAAAAGTCTGAATATTGACATAAGAGCTCTGTCGTGACAAAAGACAGTGTGTCGCGACAGAAAATGGGAAGAATATAACAAGTCAGCTGAGACAAAGAAAGTTTATGTTACCTTGGTTTTGTTAGGATGTTGGCCTTAAGGAAGAAATTGTCTCCATGACAGGGGATGATACATCCTGACAAAGTTAAAGAGCAATACATGAAGAATAATGCAATAGATAAGTTTATGTTGCAACATAATGAAGAATAAAAGGCAGAATCTCTGTCGCGACAAAATCCTTTTCTATCGCGACATTGATTATTGCAACATGGAATTGCTTGTTGAGATAGAAGAAGAGCTTTAAAGAAAGACCTTTGTCGCGACAAGGTAATGTATGTCGTGACACTGAAAGAAGAAGTTTATGTCGCCACAAGGTGTTGTATGTCGCGACAACGAAGAA